>JANBPT010000270.1:0-49123 GCA_027575765.1 Tieghemiomyces parasiticus
GTAAACCTGCGTGATCTGACGGGACTCGTGGTTACCCCGAATCAGAGTTATCCGGTCCGGGTACCGTACCTGGAAGGACATCGTAATGGAGAGGGTGGTTCAAAGACGGTACATGGTCCGAATGGGGTCAGAGGGTGGCTATTGGTGCGGATGGCCCCGACCCCCGATAGACACTTCAAAGCCTATGGCGTGCAACGTGTAACAATGACAGGGTCTTGACGGGATCCTTCTCTGCTGTCGACTTACCTTGAGGGCCAAGAGGAGGAGGAACGTCTCGACACTGTAGTAACCACGGTCTACAAAATCGCCTGGTAGGAGGGAGGGCGGAAATGGGGGGCAATGGTGCGTCGAGGGGTAGAAGCATTGGGTGCCAGGAGGACGGGTTAGCCGGGCGAAGGGATCCAGTAGCCGAGGGGAGGGAAAAAAGTAGAGATTATACGAAACGCAGTGCCGTCGGACTTACCCATGAAGAGGTAGTTGGTATCGGGGCACTCGCCACCCACTTTGAACAGCTCCTTGAGGTCATAGAACTGGCCGTGAATGTCACCGCATATCTGCAAGGCCGTGATTGAGGTTTGGGATGGGAGGAGGGGGTGATTAGAAACATAAAGGCGCAGAGGGTAGGGATGGCCCGTAACCGCGTCGTCCGTCTGGGAGGATGGGCTTCATAGACTGGCATACCGGGCGTCCCGGCCGAGTAAAAAGCGAAGACGACAGCGGGAAGGAATAACTTACCGTGACGGGAGCATCAACCTGCTGGACGTTGCTCTCCTCAATAAGAATTTCACGGGCCTTGTAGCAGAGTTCCTTGACCTCAGCCTCCGTAATAATCTCGCAGTTACGCAGCAGCTGGATTTGTCTGTTGAAAATATAGGGGCGGGCATAGCATTGGAGAGAGGGGATTGGCAGATGGATAAGGCTGGTCAGTGCTGGCGAGGTACGCTCTGGGAGCTCGGTGGAGTGAGACCTCCTCAACTTCAAGCTGGTGTGAATCTGGTATGGCAAATGAAGTCCCCGTCCCAGAAAGGTACCAGGTGGAAACCAGGGTGACGGGCCCGTTAGGGGGGGGGGATCCCAGGTACCTTACCTGTCCAGGTCGCTCGTGCCCATGGTGTCGAATGGAGAATTGAGTGTTCGATGGGTCAAAATCCGAAAAAGTTGTGGGGTATCGGCCAGGTACAGTGCGGTTGAAAGCTAGCGATGGGCGGCGGTTGGAGAACGGTTAGAGTGGATGGCGACGTTCAGAGAATGTGGGACGCTAGAGCTGAGGGTCAGGGGTGGCGCAGTAGGTAGTAATAAGGGGAGGTGCAAAGGTGCTGTAGGCCTGATAACGATGGTGGGGAGACGAGGGGTTCAAACAGGTGGTGAGGAACCGAGCTATGGTGGTCAAAGTAAAGCGAGTAGCGTGGAACGGATGGCAGCGGTTTTAGGTGATGAGAAATAAATCAAGACGAGGGACAGATGGTCGAGAGGGGTTGGCAGCCACCAGTAGACGACGGGAGGAGGGGGTGTATGCGTCGGCCCGGGAGGATAAGTGGTGCATGGAGCTGGAGAGTCCGGTACAAGCAAAGTGAGAAGAAAGGGGGGGAGGGCCGCTGGTCACAGCGCAGGGCTATGGTTGGCAGATATTTTTTACCTTAGCGCCATGCAGGATGGTCCTCTAGGCGATAACCACCATCCTCACGGCCTGCGCGTTATGCCTGTGGCGGACGGTGCTGCCAAGGTAGGCAGGTCTCGCCAGGCCATAGAGACCCATGTGCAATGCCATATACGCGCCGCCAACTTGATTCCACGCGCCGACGGTTCGGAAGTGAAAGGCTTAACTTGCGCTCTACCTTTTCGCTCGTCAATGCTATTTATAGTTACCATTAGTCTCCGGAATGCCCTCTGCAGTCCGCCGGCCGTCCTTGCTTCTGCTCCCACCACATAGCCACTTCGTCTCCGCTTCTTACTGGCGGCTTTCACTCGCATCTAGGACCCAACGGTCCCAGCGCCACTGAACCTCCTCTTGTCAACACCTATCCTAGCTTGCCCATTTGAACCGCTTGCCTCCGGGCTCCCTGTTACTCTCAACCGTCACACCGCATCTGATCATGTCAACCGAACCTAGCACCCCACCAGCCTCGACAATGTCTCAAGAGGAAAAGCAGCGCATTCGGCGCGAGCGCCTCGAGCGGTGGCGCCGGGAGCGGTCGGCGGCCGCTACCCCGGCCGCTGAAGAAAAGCCAACCCCACCCGTACCCACCGCGGCCTTGTCTGCCGCCCAGCCGGCCCCCGCGCCCGGGCCTGCTACGTTGACCCCCCTGCGCAAACCCACCTCGTTCCACTTGACTGCGTCAGGCGGCCGGGCGGCATTGAGGCGCGTCAATCGACCGGGCTCTCGCCCACTTACAGCCTTCGGGGCTGGCGCGGCGGATGATGCTGACGAACCGCAGAAGAAACGGACCCGTCTGATACCGCTACCGCCGCTGTCCAACATGAGCGCGGAGGAGGGTGATGAAGACTTAATCGAGACCGAACCTGTCCCGGGCGATCCGACTGAGGACAGTCTTGACGCCTTCATGGCTGATGTCAACCAGGAGGTACAGCAGATCACATCCAAGTCCCGACCGTCCCCATCCTCACCGCCAGCCGGCACCTCGCTAGCCGAGACTTCAGCATCGACCCTGGCAGAAGCGGCCGCCCTTGATTCTGACGGTGAATCCGATACCAACGCCACTACCGACCCCAACGCCGACCTCATTGCGTAAGTGTTTCCCAGCAACTGCGCGCCAGGCCAAGTGCAGATGGGCCCGGTAGCCGTTATAGGTAACCTTAAGTCGAGTCTAACTTCATTGGCCTTTCTTGCCGCTTGTCTGCCCACCGCCCCCCCTCCCTATCTTACCCTAGCCTGGCGGCCCGTCGGGCCAAGAAGAAGGAGTTGGTTGTGGTTGACCACCGCCAAATGGCCTACGCGCCGTTCCAGAAGGACTTTTTCATCGAGCCCGCCGAACTGCGGTCCCTAGATCCGAGCGAAGTGGATGCCCTCCGCGTCCAGCTGGACGGTATCAAAATCCGTGGCGTGGATTGCCCCAAACCTGTGCGCAAGTGGACCCAGATGGGCCTTCCCGCACGCTGGTAAGTCCTAATTTTCCAACCCAGCGGTCGCCGCTTTGCCTGACTCATTGGAACCCACTAGGCATTGTTTATTTTCGCTAAGCGGCCCGACTGTGTTGCCTCACCCCCCCCCTCCGGCTATCGGCAGCTCTAATGTACTAGCGGTTAACCTTTACCCTAATTCATCTTTTTCGGGACCTCCCTTACTCACTTACCACTCCCTCTGGCAGCACCGAAATCATCAAAAAACTCGAATTCTCCTCACCGACACCCATCCAGGCCCAGGCCATCCCGGCCGTACTGGCCGGCCGCGATGTCATTGGTGTTGCCAAGACGGGCAGCGGTAAAACCCTGGCCTTTATCCTCCCCATGTTCCGCCATATCAAGGCCCAGCGGCCGCTGGAACCAGGGGAGGGCCCCATCGCCCTGCTAATGACGCCGACCCGCGAACTGGCCGTCCAAATCCACCGCGAGTGCCGGTGGTTCGCCAAGGCGCTGGGACTTCGGGCCCTCTGCGCCTATGGGGGATCTCCCATTAAGGAAAACATCGTGGAGGTCAAGCGCGGTGCTGAGGTCATAGTGTGTACCCCCGGGCGCCTGATCGACCTCATGTGCGCCAACTCCGGCCGCCTGCTCAGTCTATCACGCGTCACCTACCTAGTCCTGGACGAAGCGGATCGCATGTTCGATATGGGGTTTGAGCCCCAGGTAATGCGGATCGTCAATAACATCCGGCCGGACCGTCAGACCGTACTCTTCTCGGCCACCTTCCCGCGGCAGATGGAGGCTCTGGCCCGGAAGGTGCTACGGCGGCCCCTGGAGATCACGGTGGGCGGGCGCAGTGTGGTGTGCGCGGACGTGGTTCAGCACGTAGAGGTGGTGCCCGATGAGCGGGCCAAGACCTTCCGGCTACTGGAGATTCTGGGCCACACCCTGGGTGACGATGCGCCCGACGCGCGTTGCCTCATCTTCGTGGACCGCCAGGAGGCTGCCGACCAGCTGCTGCGGGAACTACTGCGGCGGGGCTACCCGTGTATGTCACTACACGGCGGCAAGGATCAGGCCGATCGAGACGGGGCGGTATCCGATTTCAAAACCGGTGTAACGCGGATCCTGGTGGCTACGTCGGTGGCCGCCCGCGGCCTCGACGTGAAAAATCTTAACCTGGTCATCAATTATGACTGTCCTAACCATTTAGAAGACTACGTGCACCGTGTGGGCCGTACCGGCCGCGCCGGGCGCCGCGGTGATGCCTACACCTTTTTGCTGCCCACCCAGGACCGCTACGCGGTCGACGTGGTCAAGGCCCTGCGGCAGAGCGACGCCCCCGTGCCCGAGGCCGTCCAGGCCCTGGCTGAGGGGTTCCGCCAAAAGGTGGCCACCGGGGAAGCCCACTTCAGCGGATCTGGGTTCGGTGGTAAGGGCCTAGAGCAGCTGGAGAAGGATCGTGATCTGGCTCAGCAGCGGCAGCGGCAGGCCTACGGCCAAGTAGACGATGAGGAAACGGGTACCACGGCCACCGCTGCGGAGACATCAGAGGCGCCACCCCCGGCCCGGCCGGCCCGCACCGAACCTCAGGAGGTAATTAGTGACGCAGTGCGGGCCGCTCAAGAAGCAGCGGCCCGGGTTGAGGCGACTCTAAAGAACGGCAGCGAGGGTCGGACACAAAACATTCTGGCCGCGATTAACGCCCAACTGGGCCACGGGACGGCCAGCGAGCCGGATGGGGACGTATCAACCACAACTACCAATGCCCCGCTGTACACGGCCGAGATTGAAATCAACGACTTCCCCAACAAGGCGCGGTGGCGTGTGACAAGCAAGGGCCAGATTGACCAACTGACAGAACTGACAGGGGCCTCCCTCACCACCCGTGGGACATACTACCCGCCGGGTAAGCAGCCCACGGGGCCGCACGACGAGCGCAAACTCCACCTGTTTATTGAGGGTCAAACGCAACTCGCCGTTGACCAGACCCAGGCCGAAATCCGCCGGATCCTGGCCGACGCCACCCGCCAGGCCATGGAGGCCGAGGCTCAGAACGGACCTGGCGAGGCGGTTGGCCGCTATTCTGTCCTTTAGAAAAGCCTTCTCAGCAGATGCTAACCCGAAGTCGTTTTGGATCGCCACATGCTACCTTTATCGAGCGCCTGCGGAATGATTCCGCGACTACTCTCTGAACGGTGTGCAATGGATACTTGTCAGGTTTTATTTATATTGCAAAAAGGTCGATGTAGCAATAAATCCCCTGATATCTGGTAGCTTCAGAGTTGGAGCTTGCAAGTAGATGGAAGGAGGGGGACAATGTTTGCCTGGAAGGCGACCATGAAGTTCGATTCCAAAGAATACGAGGTGGCCTCAGTCTAGTGCTAAGTAGGCCAAAGTAGACCGATGCCTTCTAATTCACCAGGTATTGAGCGTTCGGGGCGTTTCCTCCAGCTGCTGCATAGGCCGACCCTGGTATACCATGGGTACAAATACCGGGCGACAAATTATGACTCCTTATGAGAGCTAATCGAGGATACCACCGTAGAGTTGGTCGCGGTAGATAATGTAGTCACTACTCGTGGCCACCGACTGGGTGTTCAACTTATTGAACGATTCGTTAATTAATGCCAGCAGCTCGGCGTTGGTCGTTTCTTTGGGACGACAAACAACATCCGTGATCAAGAGCAAGGTGATTGAGGGTAGTGTTAAAAAAAAAGAGGGAGTCAATAAAGCATGAGGGTCTATCACTCGAAGGAGGAGAGGGTTGGCAAGTTCGCTAGGGTGAGGATACGACCTCATTAGCCGTTGAGAGCCGAAGAGCGGGACTCATTGGGTCACAGACCCGTCTTCGTTTAGCCAGTACTTACCGTAACCGCCGGCCTGGCCCACTGAAGCAAGCCACGCATCCTCGTCCTGGGCGTAGTCCAGCAGGTCGGTAAAGGTTTTCCGGGCGTCGACTAAAGCCTGTAGACGGAGGTTGTGCCTATTTATTCGAACCGACAGTCGCCGGGGCTGGCGCATCCCCTGGATGCGCTTGAAGGTAAACCCCGAGTTGGTGATGCAGTCGTAAATGACGGGGTGGGCCGGCACACGAGGCGGATCAAAGGCTAGCAGATCGGTACCGGTAGCACACGCCGGCGGCGTGAATACCCGGACATCCATGGGTATCCGATAGGCCGGGTGCGGATCACGCTTTCGTGAGCGGCCCGAGCGGAGGTCAAGGTTGCGGCACCACTTGCGCTAGGGTAGGCCGAGTCGAAGCGGAAATGCCAGTGGTGTGGAAGTGGGGTACGTTAGTACTGGGAGGGACAGTGGGTAAGATAATCCAAGGTCAGAAGAGGGAAAAGGGCTGCGGGCAGCCTGCCAAACCGAGCTACAAGGCTTAGCTCTAGAATGGGGGTTCAGGCTTAGCAAGCAGTTGGGCAGCCGCGCTAGCTTACCGGATCATGATGGGCCTTGATCTTATAATCGTCGTCGAGGGCGGTATTTTTGGGCAAGTGGGAAGGGTGGCGGGTTAGTCGCACATTTGTGGTAGCAGGGATCAGGGCTAGCAGGGGCAGGCCATTGGTGCGAGAACCGCATCCAGTTCCGCCTATGGCGTCCGACTTACCCGCTGGATCGTATCAAACACGCGTCCGAATCGACCGTAAGCAAGATCGCTTATCAGCCGCCGCTCGGCCGGGTCACCCTGGACAGCACGGGTCAGTCGCTCGCGTGCCTGGTCCAAGAGTAGTTTGGAGGCAACGGTGATTGTGGATGACGTACTAGGGAAGCTGTTATTAGGAGGGGGGTACAGAACCTCAGCCGTTAGACGATGGCCTGCTGTAAGGGTCGATAGAGGACTGTTCGGGTGGACACGTACCTGATCAGCCTCGGCTTGGCAGCGGGCAAGCAGCCGGTGACCTTGGGTGTGCCGGTTGAAGCGGAAACGTTCGCGGGTCCAGTTTCGCACATACGTCACCTGGACGTTGTCGGGTAGGCGGTATGCCAAACGGAGCAGGCTCCGGTAGAGGCCCAGGACATTCAAACGGTGCTTGGCCGTGTGCCGGAAGAATTCGCCGGGCCGTGACAGCATGGGTCGAGGTTAAGTTAGATTGTAGGGAGCCGCGGGGAATGCTACGGAGCGCCGGGGCGAGGTTTCGGGTGTAACGTCGTAGGGGCTCGACATGGATGGCTAGAGAGAGAGATGACTGTGGTGTCTACTCAACAGAGTGTCTGGGATCTAGCAAACAGACACACACACCTAATGCACCCGCTTGACGGTAGCGGCTTGGAAGAGCGCGCCTAGGTAGGGGCGGTTTCATTCTTCTAAAATCTGACTACCCCGGGAGCGAACCCTCCCCCTCCCCACACACTTGGGAGCTGCGAGGTCAAGGAATGATGGTTGTAGGCGTCCATCTGTTCCCTGGCTTATGGGTACCGATTGGACTTGCGAAGCGGCTTCTCACCTCCACTCGGTTTAGTCTCAACTTCAAACCCCACACCGTTTTACACGTTCCGAATTATGTCATACGTTGATCGGTTGGACTTTTGGTGTGATTATTCGTGTCCTGGTGTACCAACAAAAACATGCGCGTACTCTTAAAGGGGCCAAGGGGAAGATACGGAATGCGTTTTATTTGGAGGAAAGAAGCGGGCGCGGGGAGTAAGGCCGGTGCAGCAGAATAGAGGGAGTTAGAAAAGGAATGGTGGAACCGCCACATCATCACGGTCTGCGGGTTCCCCTCGCCTCCTGTTGTCAACCAGCCTTTCGCTTAGAACCAAAGAGTCAAGGCGACAGTTGGGTGCTCACAAGGCAGCTAAGCAGAGGACAGCCGGAGGCGGCGCAGGTAGAAAAAGAGAGAAGCGGGGGGTGCGATGATGGGCCAACGGTTCCAGGCCGGGTGGGAAGGGAGAATTACATATCGTCGTCATCATCGTCGGGCAGGGGCTGGGCGGCAGCCTGCTCGAGCTCCCGCTGGTACTCGGCAATGAGGCTGGGGTCAATCTCGGCGGACGGGGGGGCCAGGGCCGGGGCAGCGGTGAAGGTCAGGTTGGCGTCGCCGACCAGCTTGCGGGCAAGCCAGAGGAAGGGCTTCTCAAAGTTGAAATTGCTCTTGGCGGAAATGTCAAAGTACTGCAGGTTCTTCTTGCGGTGGAAGGTGATATTCTTGGCCTTAACCTTGCGCTCCTTCACGTCCACCTTGTTGCCGCACAGCACGATGGGAATGTTCTCGCACACGCGGACCAGGTCACGGTGCCAGTTGGGCACGTTCTTGTAGGTAATACGGGAGGTCACATCGAACATGATGATGGCGCACTGGCCCTGGATGTAGTAGCCGTCACGCAGACCGCCAAACTTCTCCTGACCGGCGGTGTCCCAGGTGTTGAAGCAGATCATACCGCGGGAGGTCTGGAAGGTGATGGGGTGCACCTCCACGCCGACGGTGGCAATGTACTTCTTCTCAAACTCACCGCTCAGGTGGCGCTTGACGAACGTGGTCTTACCGGTACCGCCATCGCCGACGAGGACCAGCTTAAACTCAGGGACGGTAGCAGACATGTTGATTGGATGAGGAGGGGGCTGGGGCGAGAGTGAACAGCGAGGGCACAGGGACGGTGTGAACGTCGGAGCGGGGTTAATAAAAAAAAGTTTCGACCGGGATTGGTTTGATCCGAAATCAAACGCGGGGCGACGAGCGATCACCTTGAGTGGAGATGGGGGATGATGGGTCCGTTGGTCAGATAGGCTCAAGCGGTGTCCGTGGCCGCTGAGAGATACCCGGAAGGGCAGTGGCGGCCGCGCCGGAAGGTTGCGAGGTGGTCGGGGGTGTCGCTTGCTTACCTATGGAAAGGTGGGTGCACCGTTTAATGAAGGACTAAAGCCAAAAGTACGAAGGACGGGTGAGATGAGAAAACAACGTTGAATGGACGTTAGAGAACCTGTAATGCAGAGATCCGCAAGCTGCCGGGGGGATATAGAGGCCAGTCAAGTTGTGGTCATAATAAACGGCGTAGAATCAGGGCGGGGAGGGATTAGTCGGCCCGCCAATAGCTTCCACCCCTCCCTCCAACCCATCCTCGGCTGGCGGCGAGCTAGGAAGGAGAGGGTGGGAGGGAGTTCACCGGGAGGGAAAAAAAAAAAACTTATCGGTTGAAGTTGTATGTGTGTGTGTGTAGGTGAGTGAATGCGTGTGCGAGTGCGGCGGGCGGTGACGGAAGCGGGAGGGTGGGGAGAATTCCCTGACCTTCGGTGGGGGTCCAGTAGCTAACTTTTCGTCAGCCCTCCACCCTGCTGGGCCGCCTTCTATAGGCCGGTGGCAACTATACGCCCCGCAGGGCAGTGGTGCGGCCGTGGGCCCTTCTGGTGGATAAATAGGTGTCGGGTGGTATTTGCATCGTCGGGACGGCCCCCCGCGACCTTAATTAATGTGCGCCCAACTGCGTAGGTTAAACATTGTGATCCCTCCCTGATCCTGATCCTGCGCCGTGGCCCTTGGGTCGTTGTCACACCCGGTTCCTTGCTTGGGACTGCTGCATCGCTCTTAATGCCTAATGAAGGACATGCGACGGCATACTTAACTACCACCCTCGCCTTCCCACAACCGTAGCCCGTTACTTACGACCAGACCCTTAATCACAATCAAGGCGGCAAGGCCATTGTAAGAGAAGCGATCCGCTACGACACACAACCGGGCAAAGTCCTCTACCATATATGCCACGAGGCGCCTCCATCTCACATGGTAACGGTCACGTGACATGCGTCCCGCGCCCTATGATGGCTGCGGGGGGTGTGGGTGGCACCACACCTACCACCGCCATGAGCGCAACATGCCTGTTTAAGCTTCCGGCCGCGAGTCTCACTAGTCGACTTGATCTTGCGTAAAAAAAATAGGTTAAAACAGTGGGAAGAAGGATGCCCGCTCTGGGCCCGACCCCTCAGCGGTGCCGACCGCCGCATTGGTGGCGGCATCACGCGACACGGTGAATGGCCTGTCCAAAGATACACGCTCACACCTTCCATAGCGCGTGGGTGGGTGGTTGGCCGGTAGGCCCAGCTTTCAACACATTCGTCTCGCCCTAAACCTTCAGTCCATTGCCCGAGTTCGAGGCCCACGTCCTTTTCCGTGGTAGAACTAAATCACCACGCCTCCTCTAAACCGTCCCTGCGCATGGGCCCTGCTTTACTCCTTCCGCTGTATCCGCCATGGTCAAGTCCAACGGTCGACTAGACAAGTTGCGCCAGGCCACGCAGCGGCTGACTGCTCGTACGGCCAAGCCTACGGTACAACCGCCGCCCTTGTCTAATGACCCTCCATTGACCCTGGAACGCGAAGGTCCACCGACAAACGCGCTGTCGGTAGCCGAGGTTTCCACGCCGGAGCCTGTCGAAGCGTCAATATCCACCGATAGACCCAAGCTGGTCAAGCCCGCGCTTCTCCGCCTCTCCACCCCTCCGCCGTTAACCTTTCTGGGGGGGCTCCCGCCGTGCCACTCGCCCACTTTACCGCCGCCGCTGACCTCGCCAGTCGACACGGATACGACTAATCCGCACCTTTCGTCCCCCTCCATCACCCCGGCCCGCCCGTCGTCCGCTTCTCCCGCCTGCACCCCCCCGCCACCGGCACACACAGGAAAGCGCCGGCCAAAACTTTCATCCCTGGCAGCTCGATCAGCCAAGGTACCCCGCACTGACCGTTGGGCCAACGACGGCGGGCGTTGTGCTGGGTTGATCGGGGACCTACTTGGTCGCGTACGCCGGATTACCGGCCCCATCCCGGACCTCACCTTCAGCCAGTCTCTGTTCGAGTCTTGCATACTGCCGGCCACGTCGCCGGTGAAACCCCCCGGTCCCTCACCCTCGGCCCCCACCCGTGTGGTTAATCTGGATAGTCTCGAGTTCATGGACAGCCATAGCGGTTCAACGCCCCGGCCTCCACAGCCACCACCACCCCCGACGCCAGCGCCCGTGCCTCCACCCATCTATAGCCTGGCACCTTTTCGGCAGCGGCCACCGCTCCCGGCCCCAGTTCTGACCCGGGCAGACCACGAGGAGTACTTTCGGCGGCAGAATGCGCGACCAACTCCGGGTGAGGTGGCTGCGGTGGCTGGGCGTGGCGATGCTGAGGCTTTGGACCGCCGCATCGCGCTCGAGGTCCAACGGTACCGCGCCTACCTTCGCGATCTCGCTCTGCCCCGCCTGTGCTACCTTGCACCTGCCGTCGGAACGGCCGTGCGCGACCGGCTCTGGGCCGAGCTGGTCCGCGTCCGCGCGCTGGATCCCCTCGTCTATGCCGACCCACCGGTGGCGTCATTTCCGGTCGCCGGGCCCGAAGTGCCCCCCTTGGTGCCATGGGAGTACCGCCAGACCTTGCTCCAGCGCGGCCGCTGCTACCGCTGGCGCTTTCCGTTACCACCCGGTACTGAAGAGACCGACGTGCCTCTTAGCTCACCCTGGGGGACCAACCTCCCCGAAGGGAGCGCAGACGATCGTTCCGCCCTTGGTCCCTCTCGCGACCGCATACCGCTCGTGGACCCCCCGCCCCTGGCTTGCGACCCACATCTCAAGGACGAGGTCAAGCCGCGCGTGGTCCCTCAGGTCGTCGTGACTGACGAGACCCTCGCGGCCCTCCTAGCTTTGCGCTACGATCCTGGCCGGACGGAGGAAATCCCTCTCACCGTCACGGCGCACGGGACCAGCCGGTCGACCCTACTGGTGGGCGATCCTTGGCCCGCCGCCCAGCCCTCGGCCCACGCCCGCAATCAGACCTTCTACACGGCGGCAGTGCGCGTTCATCTCACGGACGCTACCCAGTTCTTTACCAACGAGGACACGGAGACCCCGGCGGACGCAGGAACGGTGCCGGCGGACCTGGATGCCGCCCTGGCTACCGTGTACCGGGCAGGCAACCTGCAATACAACCTGTGGCAGCTGGGCGACCGGTGCCTACTGGTGCGGAGCACCTACCCGGGCTACGTGACTGGCCCGGATGATAAACGCCAGATTCTACCCATCCTGACGCGGCTGGACTACCTCCGAGATGAAGGACCTGAGCGGCTCGCCGCCGCCGAGCGCGTGCGAGCGTGGCTTGCCTGCCTGCTCCTAGGGGTCGACCACTTCTTGCTGGCCCGGGTGGATGTGGCCCGCGGGACCATTCACCAGCTGCAAACGCGGCCCCGGCGCGAGCTGGTGGCCGACGACGCCCAGAATGTGCACGGTGGTTACCTCCACTATCTGTTTACCCAGTTGGGCCGGTTGGCTCCTGGGCGCTACCTGCTGCAACGCCCTGCCCACGCCGGGGACGTGTATATTTACCGGGCATACGGGGCGAACGAGACGGGACCCCGGCAGGATTTTACAGCGCGGTTCGCGGCTGAACCAACGGTGGGGCCTCCGCGGGATGGCGAATGCGGCGAGGTCGTCGCGCCGGGGAGGGGCAACCGAGTACCCAGGTCGCTGCCCGATCCGACCTACCGGCTTCGATGCCCTAATCCATACGCCAATCTACCACCGGATCCCCGTTAAGTTGACGGAGGGCGTGGTAAAGCCGGTCCCGCGTGGTTTCGCGAGAAGGCAAGTTGTAGAATTAATTGACAACTCCCCCTGTTCCCCAGTCAAAGCGGTCCCCTGACCAACGCATGTATAAAATTAATGTTCGATGCCGAGACATAGGATCCTTTGAATAACAGGGCTGCTAGGTATTACCGCTGACTTACGCGCTGGGACGGATGTGTGTGTGGGAGGAGGTGCACTGGAGACGGGTGCACGACCAGTACAAAACTGCCATTGGCGGTGAGCTTGTTCCGATGTGACTCGAAGGTGCCCACACTACCCACAGTTCATAATCATTGGTCGTAAGTAGTGAGGAGTCTGCACGTCCCAATCCAAGTGTGTGGTCCTGCGGACAATCTCGATCACTTAATGGACCACGCACAGGGTGGCGGCCCGTACGGGGCCTTCGTATGGGAGCGACACATGCCCTGTGGAAGCCGACCGCTTGCCACAGTCAATCGAGGTCCAGGGCAGTGTATGTGATGTTTCGGTGAGCTGGGCGCCGTCTGTGACTTGCTACGTCATCTCGTTAGTGTGTCACCATGGCTCCCAGCGGAATGCACAACCTAATTGACGTGACTATCGTATACCTTGTGGCTTCCAGCCTGTCTCGTTTCACTCGGATTTCCCAACTCCTGCTTCCGCATTCGTTTTCTTTTTGGTTACTTTCTCTTTCTGACTCATATATCCCTCGTAACGATCAGCTCGGGCCACCATGTTCAGACTATGGCCTTCGATTAGTCGGCCGGTGGGGTCAGCCCTCCGACGCCCGCTGGCGGGCATGGCCATGCCACGGACGAGCTTGTACTCCAGCATCCTTCATAGCCCGTGTCGACCGCTTTCGGCTACTGCGCCCTGTCCTACGCGATCCACTCTGTGGCACGGCAAAGAGACCGCCCAGGATCCCAACGATAGCGTGTCTCCGTTGGTCAGCTTCGAAGAGCTATTGACCGTGATCCACGACCGACAGAAAGGCGCCACCGGGGTCCCCGCCCTCATCGATGTCCGTGAACCTGACGAAATCCAGGCCTCTGGCGCCATCCCGACTAGCGAGGCCATCCCTGTGGGCGAAATGGCCGACGCCCTGCAACTATCGGCCGATCGATTCCATGCTCGGTACGGCTTTACCAAGCCGCATCCGAGCGAACCCGTCATCTTTTACTGCCGCTCCGGTGTCCGGGCTGGGGCTGCGGTGGAGACTGCACAGCGTGCGGGTTATCGGCACCCGCGCAACTACAAAGGCAGCTGGCTCGAGTACGCCAGCCGGACTCAGACCTGAATCCCCTGCCCATGGGGCGGGCTGGCCCTGCGTAGCGTCGCCCCCCCTCTGCCACCGGTGGTTTCAAAACCATTAACGTGAGAGCCAACTGCTTCAATAGGTACCGATGGACCCTCTGCTTGCTGCTTAAAAGAGAAAGAGGTCTAACCAGGATGGCCGTCTCCTAAGTAGTGGATGTCTAATTAAGTGAGGTTCAATAGTATCAGTACCCAAACTAATATGTAGCCACTAGGTCGCCTCGTCTCCGCCGACATTTAACGACCGTGGAACACGTCGTTGAAGGCTAGGCCTGGCTAGAAAAGGCCTTGGAAACAAATAAACCAGAGTTCATCACGTAAAGCGTGTCATAGATGGTTGCCATACTCAATACCCTACGGCATTATCTAGGAACCCTCAGCCTCTCGTCTCGACTGACTCTTTGGTGGACTGATAAATGGTTCGTCTCATTCATAGGTAATTTCGGCCATCCCCCGTCTAGTCCAATGCCATGGCTTTATAGTCTTGATCCTTTGCCATGCCTTCGCTCGTATATGGGAGGAGGGGAGAAAAGAGAGAGAGAGAGACCCTAAATCCCCGACCGTATCGGCTATTACATGTTGCTACCATTCCTTGGTACCTTGGGCACCCTATATTGCCGATAGGCCGTGTCACGATTTGTCACGTTGGCCCCAGAGGGTTCCCTAATCGCAACTGAGTGCGCAGTTGACGACGCATAACCTTACCTGCGGCCGATTTGGGTAACGAGTCAATGAAACTTACCCCACCCCGCAGCTTCTTGTAGCCGGCCACTTGGTCGTTTGTGAACGCGGCAATTTCGCGGGCCAGTTCCTCGGCGTCCCAGTTACAGTAGTCAGGCTGTCGTACCACCAGCGCCCGTGGGAGCTCGGTCAGTTGCTCCGGGTCATAGCTACCAAGCACGACCGCTTCTCGAACGGCTGGATGGGAAATGAGCACGGCCTCCAGCTCGGCGGGTGCGACTTGAAATCCCTTGTACTTGATGAGCTCCTTGATACGGTCGGTGATAAAGAACTCGTCGTGCACACTAACATGACCCAAGTCGCCAGTGAGTAAGAAACCGTCAGCGTCGAAACTGGCGGTGGTGGCCTCGGGGTTGTTAAGGTAACCAGACATCACGTTGGGACCCCGTAGGCAGAGCTCGCCCGTCTCACCGTACCCGAGTGCCCGACCGTCTTCCGCCACGATTTTAGCCTCCATGTTGGGTAGCAGCACCCCCACGGCGCTCGAAGAGTGGGCGGCGGCCGGAGTGAACAGGACCGCGGGGGAGGCTTCGGTGAGGCCGTACCCCTGCCCGAATCGGACCGCGTACACTGTTAGAATGTCGTGGATGAGCTGGGCGGAGAAAGGTGCGGCGCCTGTACCCACCTCCACGAGCGAGGACAGGTCCCCGGCACGGGTACGCGGATCCTTGAACAGAGAAATGATGACAGGCGGTACTAGGTACGCGGCGTTGATGCGGAACTGGGCCACCAGTGGCACAAAATCGTCCAATTGAAACCGCCGTACCGCCACAACCGTGAAGCCCTGTACCAGGCCCAGGTGGAGTAGGATGGTCAGTCCATAGGTGTGAAAAAAGGGCAGAATTCCAGCCAGGGTCTGGCCACTGTGCGACAGTCCGTGGTGGCGTTTGAAGGCGTCGACCTGGCACACGTTGGCTACGATATTTCGGTGGGTCAGAG
The DNA here is from genome assembly GCA_027575765.1 of Tieghemiomyces parasiticus. Classification (NCBI taxonomy): domain Eukaryota; kingdom Fungi; phylum Kickxellomycota; class Dimargaritomycetes; order Dimargaritales; family Dimargaritaceae; genus Tieghemiomyces; species Tieghemiomyces parasiticus. The sequence continues at coordinate 15,593 of JANBPT010000270.1, forward strand.
CAACTGCCTTGGGTCGCCCCGTGGTACCTGAGGAGTAGCAGAGGTAGGCTGGCGAGGTGGGAAGTGGGCTGATCGACGTCCGTGGGGGCTGGTCGCTGGCCAGGTCCGCTAAATTACGCGACCCGGGAGGCCGGATCGTTGGGTGTAGAAGGTAGGTGCTTTCTGGCTTGATGATTCTGGTTTCTGCCACGGTAGCCATTGCCTCAGGGGCCACCAGGGCGAAGCGGGCCCCAGCGTCCGCCAACTGCTGGGCCATCTCGGCCGCAGTGTAGGCTGGGTTGACCAGCGTCACAGTACCACCAGCCGCTAGGATGCTGAACAGACCCACTGAAAAGCGAATATCGTTGGGAGCAACCAGGGCGACTACGTCCCCGATCGCTAGACCTGCCGTGTGTTGCCATCCCGCCGTCAGCCGAGTCAGCTCGGCCTCAAACTGGGCGATGGACAGGGATTCCTCGGTGGCAGCGTCGATGAAAACGGCCCGGTCTCGGTCGGTCCAGTACGGACAGGTGCGAATTTTGGCCCGCAAAAAGGTGACAATGTCCACGTTGGGAATATCCACCGGTGGCAAGGCGGATCGAAATATCATGCTGAATGTGTGAACACAGGGATGGAAAGCGATGATGTGGTGCTGTTGCTTGTAGAAGGGTTGGTAAGGCTCGCGGTGGGCGGATTGACTAACTTAATGACCGTTGCGGTGGGCCCATGGCGGGTGGGCCGGTCAAGCTTTATATATAGTCGAAGGGCTATAGACTCATACCCTCCATAATCTGCTAGCTCGTCTCTTAAGCCTCGCCGAGCCGCAGGGGGGGGGGATGTAAAGTATATACAAAAAAAAGGCACAGTCTAACATCATTTGGGATAAAGTAGCCGTAGAGGAGGACCGATCCGGGTATTTCGAAGTCTTGTAGACAATAGTGAACGATGGTGGAGGGTCGGCCAGTAAAAAAGAGAGAAGGGGGAAGAGACAGCCAACTGGCCAGGAGGTGTATTATTGACGACGCCATTCCCGTGCGCGTATTGCAGCTTTGTATGGAGGTCGACAGTAGATCCTATGCGAGGGGTAACGTCGGCGGGATGGTGTGTCAACTGGTGGAGGCAACGGGTTGCCATATATTGATAGAAAATGGGAGAGAGCAACACGCATCTCAAGCTCCTTAGGGGCGCAGTCAAATTGGTCCTGTGATCCCGTAAATACCAAGCCAAAGCTGATATCGCAGCGGAAAGGGCGACTGCGACCTCGCCCGAACCCTTACCAGTAGCGTCCCGGGGCCGGCAAACGAGACTAGATTTGGCGTAGGAAGTACCATTGTCCGCCAACGAGAGTATCAACCCACGGTGAAAGCGCCAATGGTCCATCCAGGAGCTTTAACCAATTTAATTAGAGAAACGCGGGGCCAAGTACTACAGTGTATGGTATCATCATCTCAGCTTACAGGCCTCCGGTTTCGCACCGTCCCCTTCAAAAAGAGTCACAAGTGGAGGGACTGCCCTCCCCTGAATGTAGTAGACCTCCCAATCATAAAATTGGTGGCGTCTTGGCACCAGTACAGCCCGAACCGCAGGTCCAATGATAATAGTGTGGGGAGGGGGAGATCAGGACGAATCTGAACGTCCCGCTCGAAGCGCGTCACTCAGACGGGCCAGCTCCATTGTCGTAAGTTCACTGCATTCAGCATGCTCGGATCGCAACGCTGGACGAGTCCCATCGACGATCATATTCACCAGGGCGTACAGCCGGGGCCAACGCGGGGCGAATTTGGTGATTGATATCTGCCGCGAGGAGTTCGGATGAAGGGTAGGGCGAGATGTTTAGTCAGTACACGGTTAGGGAAATGGGCCGAAGCGCATGGTAGGTCGTGTAGAGTCGAGCGTAGATACCAACCTGGACGATACGGGGCTCGCCGGGCCGGCCGGTCTCCCATACGCGAGGCGTGGCCAGGTCCTCCAGCGCTCGGGATAAAAGTTGGATCTGGCGGACAGTCTGATCGGTGAGTTGGACGAAGTTTGTAACCAAGGCGACAAAGGCGTCCACCGTCCGGTCTACTAGCCGGCCTAGGGTCTCAAAGTGAAGGTCAACGACGAGGAATTTCTGTGTGGGCGGATAAAAAATAAAAGCGAAGGGTGGGATGGGATAATATGAGCGGTAGAGGGAGGTGAGTCGTTTGGCAGGGACGGTGGTCAAGGGGCCTGGCACCGTGGCTATGATCGGTGATGGACGGTCGGTGGGGTGGGGTATGAACGACATACCTTGGATGCCATGGCCCATTCGTGCACGTGGAGTACGGCTAACCGGAGGTCCCGTTCCTTCGCCTCCAGGAAGGCATCGTCGGGCGGCCCAGACGGGGCCCTGCCCACCCACCGATCAATCCGGTCGCACTGGGTTTGCTGTACAGCGCAGCGGGGTAGGCAGAAATGTGACAAGGGATAAGGACCGAGTGCACTGAACGTGGGGTTAGGTACGCGGAATAGTGCAGCTGGAGAGCGGTCGCCACTTATATACCCCCTGCGCGCATCTGGTACGGTGGCTTACCAGAGCTTCCATCAGAGCGTGTCGCTTCAGACGGCGGAGGGGCGGTAGAAAGTCCACAAAGGTGACGACTGGGACCAGGGCCGGATCCCACTGGTCCTTGGCAAAATGGCCCAGGGCCACCATGTGGCGGCTAACGTAATCACAGTCATTATGAAGCAGCATGGCACGGGCTGCGGGATTGCCCTCCCGGGCCTCACGCGCGGCCGCCAAAGGCCCCACCGCGATAAAGAGTTGGATCAGGTCGCGGGCCCGCAGGTAGGCCTCAGTGGGGGCGGGGTCTGGGTCCAAGAGGGTCTGGTGGATCAATTCCACGAGGGCCTGGACGGTGCAGGTCACAGTGTAGGTCGGGAACCGGAAATCGGCGTGCAGGGCCGGGGCGTCCTTGGCCCCCTTGGCCGCGGGTGCCTTGCCGGCGCCACCTTCTCGGAAGGCACTGCGCTCGGTGGCATCCGTGACCTCAGTCGTATTTCGGTCGTTTCCTAGCAGCAATGCCCGCGCCACGACCAGTGCCGCGCCTCGCTGCTGGCGCTGGTGATGCGCAGTCAGATTGGCCACGAAGCGGGCGAATGGGGTGGACCTGCCAGGCAATAGGCCCCGCCGCCGCAAGGTACGTTCGAGATTGAGAAGAGCGGCGGCGACCGGTCCATCCGCAAACGCAGCCCGATCGACCGCCGTTTTCGGTACGAGGGGGTCTAGTAGCTGATCGTGGAAGGTTGGCCACACCCGGGGCCACCAGCTAGCAGCAAAGTGACCGATAGGATCCGACCCGTCAAGAAGGTCAGCCGCATCGTCGACCACCTCCTTTGCGCATTCCTCTGTTAGGTCCTCTTCGGGCGCCTCGACGTGGAAGACGTGGGTGGCAACGAAATCGACGATCGTGATCAAACTGGCCACCGCCTGCAGCAGGGTCGGCTGGGTGGGTTGAATGGGGGCACCCGGGTCGCTAGTCAGCGTCAAGGTAGCCCCCGCCGCGTGGGTAGCCACGGTTAAGGCCGCACCAGGACTGGCCAGCAGGGGCTGGATGAGGTCATTCACCACTGCACCGACCAACCGCTCGATGGGTGCCGCGATCAAGCCCAGGGCGCCGTACGCCGACCACAGATCGGCGATGGTCACGGGGTTTTCGTAATAGGTGTGGGCAGCGGTGGCCGTGATCTCACTGGCAGTGGTCAGGGTGGTACGCTGGGCGCGTCGGGTGATACGCACAGCCGCGGCGAGCAGGTCATCCAAGTGGGCACGTAGCGAGCTACGCCGCCGGGAAAATTCATCTCCGACGGTCCGAATGACCTCCGGGTCCCATTCGGCTTCCCGAATAGCCGCGGCGGCCGCCAGGTGGCCCTCCATCTCAGCGACCGCGGTGCAGGCTGGAAGAAACTCCCCCATCTCGATCAGACCGTCCAGGTCCTGCAACTGCGTGTGTACCTTGCAGAGTAGGTAGAGCTTCTCAATCTCGCGCTCCATACCGCTTAGGCGGCGCGCGACATCGGGCACGGCGGCGGCCACGGTGTCCAGTTCGTCCGATCCGTAGCGTCCGAAGCTGTCTGTCAGCCGGTCAAATACATCAGAGACGGCCGCAACTTCGTTACGCAGATCAGTGCCGTAAAGGTAAATGTTGAGGAAGTCGACGTAGTAGCTGGTCACGGTCTCGCAGTAAAGCATCTTGGCCCGGGCGAGCTGGCTCTGTAACTTCCCCCACAGGCTGAGGAACTCATTTGGAGGTAGAACCGGCAGCTCCGGTTGGTAGAAACTGGCGGCCAGGGTCACGGTGGGTTCGAGTACGCTGTCCGTGGCCATGTCGGAGTTTGAAATCATTATTATATACGGCAAAGGTGAAAGAAGTGGGAGGAGTACAAGGCCGGGTAAACGGGGCCTAATATCGCAGTGGTAGGCGAATGGGAGCAGGAGCGGTAGGCGGCGCTAGGAGGCGCATTGCCAAAGAATCCTGGGATGGCAGCCGGCCCGGTAGACTAGATTGCACATGGGTGCCAGCCGAGTGGCCCTGGTGGTCCAAACAAGTGGTCCCGGGGGTAGGCAAGACGGTCACAGTTTGTCGCCTGATTAGAGAGTGCCCCGCCCATCTTGGGGTGCCTGCATCCAACCTCAACCACGCTCGCTAGCAATTGCCTGCCAATATACCCGATTCCGCCCACGTCCTATTTACGCATCACCGCTCATGGCCGAACCCGCCAGCTCAGCATTGCCGTCGTCCTTTGCGGCCGACTCACCGTTGGCAGTTGACCCGGACCAACTAGTACGGTTGCGAACGTAAGTCAGCGTCGGCCCTCTACCGAAAACCGGGTAACGTCGACACACCAACCTACCTACCCACCACTCTGATCCGTCCCTTATCACTTTTCCCTTCCCAATGCCGTTACATTAACCAGGGCACAGCTGGCACTCCGACAGAAACTGGTAACGGAAAACCGAAACCTCACCTTTGATACTTGTGAGGACGGGTCGGACCCCGTCGCAAGTTTCCCGGGCCTGCGACTTGTGGGCGGAGTGGACATCAGTTTCCTCGGGGAAGGGTTCAATACGGCAGTGGCGGGACTGGTCATCCTCACGTACCCGGAACTCAAAGTAAGTTGGGTTGCCAACCTCAGGACCACACCGGTAGATAGCCCAGTTTCAAAATCAATGTCTTCGCAGCACGTTAACTCAATATACCTACCCTTACCTAAACCTCGTGCGTATTACCCTGGCCCTTTATCAGGTGGTACATACCAGCTTCCGCAAGTGCCGCTTTGACCTGCCCTATATCCCGGGTTACCTGGCATTCCGAGAGGCACCCGTGCTAGACCAAATGATAGCCGAGCTCCGGCATACTCATCCGACCCTAGTGCCGCAAGTCATCCTGGTAGACGGCAACGGCGTCCTGCATCCACGGGGGTTCGGCGTAGCTTGCCACCTCGGCGTCCTGGCCGATATTCCGACGGTGGGGGTGGCTAAGAACTACCTACACTTCAATGGCGGCCCAGCCCTCAGCATCCAGGATATCCGTGCCCACGTTGGCGCCGCCAGTCCACACACCACTCGTGAACTCGCCCTCGTGGGGGACACTGGCCGGGTGTGGGGTATGGTAAGTAGTAGCGTACGATGGGTCCGTGCCTTTGCTAACTAACCTACCGAGCACCCCTGCCTCCGTCCCACGTGGACTTGAGGTGGTCGTCGGCCCTAAATCTCAAACCACCATACTTAGCCGGCCGTTATCATTCTCCCGCATTGTTACGCAATAGGCCATGTGCCTTGCAGATACCACCCGGCCCATCTTTATCTCGGCAGGCCACCGGCTCAACCTGGCTACCGCCGTCCGTCTGGTCCGCCATTGCTGTCGTTACCGTATCCCTGAACCCATCCGCGCTGCGGACCAACTCACCCGGCGTTATATACGCGAGCGGAGTGCAGAATGGGGAGGGCCAGACAACCACTAGGAAACCGACCGTTGCTAGACCGATCGGGGACGCGCAGCCCTGGGCGGGGCCTGCCAGTCGACGTCGTTAGCATAAGGCAACGGATTCGCTGCTCGTGAAAGAGAGCAGAGAGGTGCTCACAAAGGGCACGTCTCGGTGGTAACGAATCACAACCATCCATCCCCCACGCTTTGTTGAAATCGAACGAAAGGAAGGGGCGGTGTTGGCTTGGTGAAGCATTCCCTTCTTCCCATTGATCCTCTCCGCCTCCCTCGATATTTAACAATCTGTCTGCTTGCCTACCACACCCCGCCCAGACACGGTGGTTGAGCCCAACTGATATAAATGAGTACAAATCCGTAACGACGTTAAGCAACCGTTCCCTTACCCCCCTATTTTTCGGCATCATTGACTCTACGCCTCCCTCTTCCCTCCCCCCGCAGCGACACACACTTCACCTTGACTTTCCCACTGTTTTGCCCTATCTGTGTTGCTTTCACAATGCATCTTGCAACTACCCTTACTGTCACTGCCTGCCTCCTTGGGTTAACGGTCGCTGCACTTCCAGACCCTTGCGGCGAGATGATGGGTACTGCTGTACTCCCACCTGCACCCGGCCCCGGGGCATCTGTGACTGCCACGCCGGACCCCCGCAATGAGGCCGGACCCGCCGTCCAGGACGACCCCTGTGACGACACCGTATCCGCTGCCCAGGACAGCCCATGCGACGAGGACATAGCTGTAGCTCAGGGCGATCCCTGCGACGACGCTCTGCCCGCCACCCAATCTGACCCCTGTGACGACGCCGTATCAACCGCCCAACCAGACCCTTGTGACGACGTTGTGCCCATCGCCCAACCCGACCCCTGTGACGAGGCTACGCCCACCCGGAGCCATCCGGTTTACCGCATAGCCCGTCCCCCCCGCCAGCCCCACGGTGGCCGGACCCCGCACGTTCGTCTCGAACAGCAGCGCCCGTTTCGCTCCACAGTGCCCTCCGTTCCTCTCATCAGCTATAGCCGCCAGTCCTTCAACTTCGTTGCGGGCCTGTTGCGCGAAACCCTCGTGTCCCTGCAGCTGTTCTGAGCGACCCTGATGGGCCCATGCATTCGTTTAACCCAATCTGTATTTGTATCTTCGATAAACGACCTGGTCGATCTCTCAAATTTTCTGTAGTACGCGTGCATTAGCCAGACCGGATTCCATGCCTAGGAAATATCACTACTTTACTACCGTGGTTTGATTTTGGGAGCATATGTATAAGGACGGTTGGTTCTTTTGTTTTATACCATTGGCACGGCCAGGTAACGAGAGAGGGGGGGTTCAGATGCCCTTCCCCTTCCACGGCCTCATGAAATGAGGATGATCCAGCCGATGACGAAGAAGAACAGATAGATAGGGTAGAGGGCCAACAGGCGCCGGTTGGGAAGGTGGGCGTCGGCGAGGAAACCCACAGCCGCGTACGTCGCCCATAGGACGGCCACCACGGCCAAAATCACGCGCACGAGCAGGATCTTGACGAACAGGGTAACCAGGCCGGCGACATTGAGTGGGAACACGCAGTACCCCAGGACGCAGACGCTTTGGAAGAAGGAACTGGGTAGCACAGGTAGACAAGAGGGGAGTTGATTAGTTAGGGCCGGGGTGGTGGGGTTGCAGCTCGCCTGTCAGTCCTGCTGCACGAGAGAACTTGGGCACTTACATCTTACCGCCCAACAATTTCGAATTTAGGGTGACCACGGCAGCGCCCACCCAAACAATGACGAATACACCGGTAAAGACGGCCGCGGACTGCTGGTTGGGGGCCTGTAGACTCATAATGATGGCCAGGCTGAGGCAGAGGACAAGGGGTCCCCAGAGGTCCCAGTCGCGCAGGGCGTGGTCCCGCTGCCGGGGCAGCAGTACCTGGGAAAGCTTAGCCCATATGTTGGTTAGGTCGCGGAGCTGGAGCAGGCGGAGAGGTTTTCAACCACATGGGATGATAGCAGTCGGGTGGGGCGGGGTTAGCGGGGCGGGCGTGAGGTGTAGGTAGGGGAGGGGGAGGCGCCGTAAGGGATGTCCAGGCGCAACTTACGATGGTGGTCAGCACGGGCTCATCTAGTGTATTGCCGTAGGATGGGAGGGCCGGGTCGGCGGCGTAGGGACTCCGGTCGGTGGCCGGGGCGGCGCTCAGACGGCCGCTGACAGGCGGATAGGCCGGGGCGTCGTCCGTCTCGACGGCTAGCTCCGCGTAGGCCGGACCGTGACCGACAGCAGGTGAAGGATAATGCGACATGGCGTCCAAGCGAGAGATGAGAAACGAACGGAAATGGGACTTGAAGAAAGGGACGGGCACAGCGGGGTCGGGATGGGAGAATGGGTGACGATGGAATGCGCGGGTAGGGTGGACTAGCCCATCGCTCCAACCGTGCCCTTACGCTGTGCCCCCCGCCCCACCACCCTCTTCCAACCTTGGCTTTACGCTCCGCTTGGCACTGGCGCACTCTCACTACGGGTCCAGAGGGCGCTGGCGATTGCCCTTCCACTGCACCCCTCGCTCCCAGGCGCGCACCGTGCCGCCCGCCGGCCCGGGCGATAGGCCGCCACGCTGCCCTGGCGATGGTATATTTACTATTTAGGCCCAAACTGCGGGGTGCAGGCAATGGTCGCCGAAGGACCGGCGGCCCTCGGCCGTGCGCTCTCTAAGTGGCCCCGCCGGCCATTGCCACTGTTGAGTAGACCAAGACGCCACGGCACCAGGCTTCCAGTTGCGACTTCCATGATTCCCGCACGGGGCAGAACGCTCCCCCCGGTCGCTCACTCTGTGCCCTGGAGGTTTGACGATGCGTATGGCTGGCCAGTCGCGGTGGAAGCGTTGCCAATGCTGCTGCCAGCCAAGAAGGAGTCTCCCCTTTCAAGGCTTCGGAGTGCGGCCAGGAACCACCTCGGCTTCAAGTTTGGGAAGCTCTACGCCCCAGTCGCCACGCTTACAGGACCTTGCATCAATTGCGCGGACAAGGGGGGGGGGAGTGAACCGATAAAAGCCGCTGCTACCAACCACTCCTTCGTAGCACCACCAAAACTTTTTTATTTTGCGCCTCTGCCGACTCGCCCTGTCCACTTGCCCATTCCTTGCGTTCCATCATCCGGCTTGCCCCTTTTGACTCCTCCATCATAACCGACATGCCGGCGGCTCTACTGTGCTCCCCGGGTGACATCGCTAAGCTGCAGGAAGCCCGCGAGCTCTACGTTCAGCCCGACCGCGTCTTCGTCTCCTTCGACATTGAGGCCTACGAGCGGCACCAGCACCTTCTCACCGAGATCGGCTGGTCCGTGTTTGACACGCGCCTCACCACTCTAGAGAATACACACTACATTATCCAGGAGAACAGTCACCTCCGCAACGGCCGCTATGTGCCCGACAACCGCCACCGCTTTGACTTTGGGGATTCACAGTACGCCTCGTTGGCGCAGGCCCTCGACGAGTTTCGCGCCCTCTTGGCCCGGTACCCACGCGCTGTCCTCGTCGGCCATGGTGTTGCCAGCGACTTCAAGTACCTACGCCGGCAGAATTTCCACTTTCGCGACGACTTTATGACCGTCGACACCCAGCAGCTGTACCGTGCCTTTGCCAACGTGCGCAGCGGCACAGGCCTGGCCAAGGTGCTTACAGCCCTGTCCATCCGCCACGGGAACCTCCACAATGCCGGTAAGCGATCCAGTGCCGTAGCCTTGGCCGGATATAAGATACCCCCCCCCGCCGACCATGGGGTCTCGCGGCGTGTCTCGGTTGTCCGCTGTTAACCCCATTACATCTACCTGCTTCGCCCCTTACCTCCTTAGGCAACGACGCCCGTTACACTCTCCAGGCAATGCTTGCCATGGTGACTCGGCCCTGGGCCCCGCCGACATTGTCATAGACACTCCTCGTCTGCTTGTCGTCATCATCCGTATCCCGATTTATATGTCCATAAGAGCCCTTCCTGCTGTCACCACCGCGCCATCTTTCAGCCTGGCGCACTTGCCACCCATACTCTATACCTCGAATTACTTCTAACTAAATAAACGAGTGTCTTATTCTACGGAGCCTCGCAGTTCGGAGCCAGCATGAGCATGCGACTTGGCAAAGTATGGGCCGTACGAAAAACAGGGGAGGGCAAAGCAGCTCCGCGATCGCCAGGCTACACACCATGTAGCTCAAGGCGACAGTTAGGGTGGGCTTACCACATGGGGGCCATCTTCTCCCGCCCGCCACAATCATTTCCCCATTTTTACACCCCTCCCTCTTCGCCCCAAAGCACCTCCCTCCCACTGCCCACCCCACACCGTAGTATGCTATCCTGTCTGGGTCCCTAAATCGTTTCAGCGGTCCGTACCTCGCATTTCCACCGCTCGTCCGCCGTACCCATTACTCTTCATCCCACCATCCTTCGCTTCAATTCGCCCCTCTTCGCCTCGGTCCGTCGACCCCCTCCCCTGCCATGGCCATTACTTGGGACCTCCAACTCCCCACCGACGCACGGCTCCGCGTTACCAAGGCCTCTAAGGGGTTTGACCCCGCAGGTTTCTCCGGAGCGGCCGCGACCACGGTACAGGGCACCGACATGACCCGCCCGTCTGCCACCGACCGGGAAAAGCGCAAGTCAGATCAGGTGCTTCGGCTCAAGAAGGCCTGGGACCAGTCTCTGGCTCCGGCCAAGTCCCTGCCCATGAACTTGTTTATGATGTGGATGAGTGGCAACTCGGTCCAGATTTTCAACCTAGTCATCACCGTCATGATGTTCTTCCAACCGGTTAAGGCCCTGCTGGGCGTCCAGGACGCCTTTCGACGGTTCGAGGCCCCCGCCGAGGGTGGCCCCACCCGCGACGTCAATCTACTTTTGCCCAAGGCCGTGTTTTGCCTCATCAACCTTGGCTGCGTCGCCCTGGGGCTGTGGAAATGTTCTAAGATGGGCCTACTACCTACCACCTCCTCGGACTGGCTGGCCTTTGAGACCGCGCCCCAGGTGCTGGATCATGCGCTTCTATGAAGTTTACCTCTTCATTTCTATTTTAGTTCATTACATACCGACCGAGACCTACGACGGTTGCTACATTCTTCCCTTCCCCCCCCCTGCCATTTTGCTTTGAAGAACTGTCTGCCGCCTTTAGCATAGTTATTCACAATATGTACCTCTACCCTCTTTCACAAGACACCACCGGTTTAAAACAGCAATTTAATACTCTGGCAAGCGAATAAGGTGCTACGCAGGAGGAGGGGGTGATGCAAGGTGGCGACGTAGATTCAAGCTATGGCCGCGAAATCATCCGGGCGGATTTGTGCCAGGATAAAGCCGGCAAGTTTCTCGTGCACCGAGCTGGTCGGATGGATTTCGTCCATAAAAATGTGGTTCTCGGGGCTTGCACACTTGACCAGTTGGGTCGAGCCGAATCCCAGCGAGGGTCCCGCTTTATCATCGGTCGTGACGCACGGGTCCTTGTTGGTCGCACCTTCAATCACCTCCCGAAATTTGGGGTTAATATCCACAAACAGAAGGCGATCGCGGTGCTGGTGGCTGGCAACCCATTCCTGCAGCAGCTGACTGTACCTCTGGATGGAAGCGGTCAACCTCCCCACGGCCAAGTCAAAAAATCCGTCCACCACTTTACCCAATACCGCGCGGGACGGCTTGCGGAACAGTTTTTTTGCCCACTGGTGCCCCGAGGACGACTGGCTCGATGCCACGGAGTCCGTGCTGCTCAGATCTGGCATGGATTCTGGGGGCTCGCTCAGATTATCCGTAATTAGCGATGCTTGGCTGCCCCTGGATGGGAGTTCATTCCAGTCGCTGAAAGGTTTACGCTGACGCGTCTTCTGGATGGGTATTGGTACGGCCGGGGGGATATTCATGGCCTCACTAATTGAAAGATCACCGGAGCTTCTGTGGGTGAGGCCCAGCTTGTCCTTCATGATGGCACGGCGGATGGCGACAGCAGGTAGGTGGCCGAGCTCCGGAATGTTGACCACAACGACGCGCGCGCACCCGTAGTCGAGTAGCTGGTCAATAAGGTTTTTAACGTTGTATAAGGTGGGGCCCAGCAGCCCGTCGCTGTAGAGCGTCTTCTTTACATTGGCTTTGACCGAGTGCAAGAGGTCGTTGCTGCCGATCCAGACCACCACCACCGATCGCGAAGCCGCCAACGGATCGTATTTCATCTTAAATTTGGCCAGCTGCTGGTCGCCATTGACGGTTTCACGCAACTGACCGTGAACCTTGTTACTCCCGCTAGCGACCCCAGGGCCTGAAGTGGCCCCGCCGTAGGCCAGCGGATCAATGGTCCAGGACGGCTTTACATTGCGCAGTAGGTCTTCGGCGTAATCCGCCCATACCTTGCCGTTCGTAAAGCGACCTTTGTACTGGCCTTCTTTGTCTATGTAGACCTTTCTGTTGGGGTAGGCCTCACCGGAGTCGCGATAGAAGTTGCCGGTGTCAGTGAGACTATCGCCAATCATGACTAAGCGGTCAATCTGATCCGGGTGGTCTACGAAGGGAGTCGGGCGGTCCCCGACGGCCGGAGTGGACGACGACGACGCTGACGAACGTCTAAATGACCCACTCGAGGCGGAACGCTGCAGCTTCTTGAATGACCGGCTGGGGCTAAGCCAGCTGAAGCGAGACGATGAGGATGACGAGCCGGTGGTCGATGGTTCATCGCTATGGTCCTGCAGTTGGTCAAACACTCCATGGGGTCTCTCATAAGGACTAAAATTGGAGTATGGGGAGGTAGTGAGGATTGCGGAGGCGGTGGATTCAACAGGGAGAGCCTTCAACTGGAAGGGAACCAGTGGCTGGGGAAGAGAAGGCAGGGGCTTATGTACGTCCGCGGTGTGGGGTTGCAGCTGGTCAGAACCGACCACAGCTGGTCCGGAGACGACAAGGAGAAGCAAGCCGAGGCTCAGAATAGTGGCCCCGTGGGCGAGTACGTGCTGGCATGTCATATGGCCGTCGAGGCACCGGAAGAATGGGTAATGCATCATGAGGTCGATTATGTACTCAACAATCCAGGGAGGGAAAGTAGCTATCATTAAAGTCGCGCGAAGCGCGGTAAAGGTCCCGGTAGGGGCAGCCAATTGCTAATAGGGCTAAGGAGAATCGGCAGTCAAGTCCTAGGCGTAGCCGGTCTAATCATAAAAGAAGTGGTTGTTGATCAACCCAACGTTCGGAATTATAAACAAAAACGGTACTAAATAAAACGACAGACGGGTGATGGGGTGGTTAGGGGAGAGGCACAGGTTATATAGCAACGAGAGCAGGCGAAACGACGGCGGAAGTGCGTTGGGTGGCCTAAATCAGAGGCTGGATGGGTTCGCTGGAGGAAAAATAAGGTGGGTATGACGACGGAGACCCTTGGTGATACTGGGTGTAACTCCACGTCTCACTAGGCAAACGAAAATACACTTGGTCGGAAGGTACTCCCTTGACGACCAGTGAAGGGCGAATTTGGGGGAGGTGACGGTCGCAGATACAATGCAAAAAAAACACAAAGCGTCTCCAGGCTGGCCGGTCCGCCACGGCACACATCTACTTTTGAGTTCTATAGAGCGTCGGTCGGCCGGGACGGGCGACTGCAGTACTGGTAAACGGTGGTCAGCCCTAATGGGTCCAATCAGGTCATACTTCGACAGGGGGATTGGACTCGTCTATTCTATTCCTACATGAACCTTGGATTGGCTTACGCGTAAAGAGGGGGTTACAAGGGTACGGAAGGAGGCTAAGGGATGGATTGGCTACCAGGCGGTAGCTGAATGTTACGAAATATCAAACGATACAGGAGAGGAGTATAGGTGATAAAGCGGAGGAGGAATCTCAGAAAGGCCGGGAGCCTCCAAAGTAGTCAATGTTTTTTGAGGGGGTTTCTGGTTATTATACGGTAAGGGAGAAAAAAGGAGCAATGGTAAATTGACGGTGGCACCAATTGGTAAGGGACTAGGACGATGGACCAAAGGAAACGTGGACCTATGAATAGAAAAAATGACGGGGAATGGGTGATGGATAGGGGATAAGAGCACAAGCAGGCAACGGAATAAGCGGTAAAGATAAAGGAAAAAACGGTATAATGAGTAAAGGAACAACGAAAGTAATAATGGGGAACACAAGTCCCGGTCGATCATAGAAAAGACGTTTGAGAAATCCCAGTTCCTGTTTGGACATCGTTGCTATCGTTTAACCCTTTGCGCCTTTCGAAAAGTGGGTAAACGATGGAGGAGGCATTTACGGGCGCTACAGCGACCCTGAGGAGTAATTCGGGAAGTGGCCGGGCTGATAAAGAAGGAGATTGCGAGTTGCGCACTCGACACCGTCGTCGTGTAACCGCTCTTGGCATGTCCCCCGTCCTATACTTGAGGCCAGCTCCAACCCGAAGTGTGAATGGTGGAAGTGGAAGCCAGATCAAGGTGACCCCTGCACAGGTCTGCCAGGTCGCTAATCACCGCGAGCGGGTGCAGGGGGGAGGGGTGGTGAAGCGTCCATAATGCTGGTGGCAGGGAGAAAAAGTCATGCATCTACAGCCTGCGGCGGCCAGGGTCCTCCTATATCCATGGCATGTGTCGGCGTCGGGAGCACGAGCCGCTGGCACATTCCACTATTTTTCTTCTTCGCTCGCCTCCTAGCGGCGGGGTCCTGGTACCTTAGTGTTTGGGACAGCGAGTGCTCCAGCGTTAAATACCGAACCGTCATGGGCTTGGTACGCAATGACCGTTGGGCTTGATTCGAGTTGATTACTTGTGTTGGTCTGCATTTTATAGTTATCCATATGACCCAATTGTGTAGCTCCTTGCGAAGTAGATATTTGGACGGCTGCAGTGCCCGTTCGGCAGTATGCCGTACCAGAAAGAATTACGTCAGTGCGATCAGTATCGACAGTTGGTGGTGATGAGACCCGCGGAGACGCCCACATCAGAATGGGGGTGAATTATGCATGAACAACGGCTGTACGTTACGACCACGACTAGCTCAGGCCTGCCGCCGCCGTTGCCACTGCACATCGCCCGGAAACCGCGGACGGCAGACGAGGACCCACCCTGGCTAAACATTGGTCTGGATAAAGTTGAAAATCTGGCGTACGGCCTCCGAAATATCCTCGGGACTGAGCGGCTGCAGTGGGACTGGTGCGGGCAGGGGGGATGGGGTGAAACTGGGCAGGCTAACAGGTTCATCATCATCGTCGAGGTTGAGATCGCCAAGGATAAGCCGGTCAGCCACCGAGTGTTGGTCAGGGTCGGTGGTGAGCAGTGCGGACGACGAAGCTGGCGAGACGGCCGACATAGCATCGGCGGGAAGTGACCTCTCATTATCGACGTCCATGGGATCGGGTACAGGTCCTGGTAGTACAGGTAGGGGCAACTCGTGGGGCTGCAGGGGTACGGTGTAGGCGGTGGCATACACCGGTTTACCATTTCGCGTGGTGCGGGCGGTCGTGGTCAGGACGAATTCCACCACCATCCTGGCGGTTAAAAACCTTTCGCCTTCAATTTCCAGCGTGTCCGCCTGAGGCCCGTACACTTTTTGGTACAGGTTGGTCAGTATTGGAACCGAGGTCGGGAGCGGGTTCGCGAGCGATATGACTCGACGTCTCAAGTCCTCCAAGGTGCGTGGGGCTGAGTAGCGAGCGGGGAGTCGGTCGTATTGTTTTGGCGGGCTATGGAGGCGGGACGTCAAGAAGGCGTACTTGGTAGATTCGGACATATCCATGTGGATTTGGCGGCCGAGCAGACGTTCGATGGCCGATGACTGCCCGCGAAATGGTTAGGTGAAAAAATATGAGGAGACGGGAGTGGGGTCGGGCGAGTACGTGGGGGATAATTAGACAGGGCTTTAACGGCTATTGGTCGGCTTATAGTTTGGCGACCTCGCACGCTCGGCGGCCATTCTGCCGAGAACACATACTAGTTTACTGTAGGGGAAACAGAGCGTTGCTTGGAAGCGCTTTTGATATTCAGGGGAAATTTGGGCGATGGAGATGGCCGCATAGGGATCCCACATGGAAAGGAACCGGGCCTGGGTATCGCGGTGAGCTAGACTATGTTTGAAAGCGGCCGTCACACCGGCCGGGGCTGGGTGCGAGACCAACGAATCGGTCGTTGCTAGGAGTGTTCCCGTAGCATAGTCAGGCCGCGAACGCCGTTTACGTTCCCTCGCCTGCAGCGAGTCCGCATCCGAGCGGGAGCACGCCTTGGGGGCCAGCCAGCCCGCCCCACAGTTATCCGGCGATACCGAGCGCTTAATCCCGTGCGGTGGCAAGAGATCGCTGCTGCTGAGTCCATCCTGGCCGGGATCAGTCTTGGGATGTTCCCCGGACAGCCGGTACGCCTCGTGGCCGTGGAGATGGTCGTTGGACATGGCGGATATGTCGGTCGTGAATAGGCGATCGTCACTGATCCTCGTCTCTTTGTTTGCTGATTATTACCAACCGCAGGGCGTCAGAGGAGTAAAAGAAAAAAAATACAGGGAAATAGGAAACGCAAATTCCTTGGCCACGATGGAGAAGGAGCTAGACTAATGGTAACGTTGGTAGGGTCCATTTCGGAATCACTGTAGCAAGCGTGGTTTTGCAGCAGATAGGCGGATCGGTTGACCGTCGGGCTACCGTCAAAAAGCAGGGCCAAGCCCCCCCCCCCCTCGTAGACCGGTTCATTCACCTAGGTGTATGCCACCCAACCCGGCCACTGGCTTGCCATCATAAGGAAGTCGCGCCGGCTGGCGCTGTGGTAGGTTGCTAAGGTGTGTGGGAACCCCCCCCCCCACTGCCGCCTTGATAGAAACGGAGCTTCCGACGGAGACACGGGAGCCAGTTCTAGAATGGCCCTTTGTGGTGTATCAGTTGAATCGTGCGGGGGCACAGCAATTCGGCCGTTAAATGACGTTGTCTCGGACTCGTACCGGGCAATCACGGTGTGCAAATACCATCTGACCTGAATTTGATATGACAGCCGCTCTGGTCTTTTGAATGCCTAGCCACTGCTTGATCCCTAGCCAACGAACGGTGGCTTGAAGGTCCTGGCGCGCCGGTGAAAACCCGTGTGCATTCAAGGTTGAGCTAGAGGATATCGGACGTGTTTGAGTATTTAGGTATGTATATAAAAGGGCAAAAGAAAAAGAAAGAAGAGGGGGGATGGAATAAAAACATACAGGTGGAGCGCAGCGCGAGGGAGGGTAGACTACATGGCCTCACGCTGGTCATCCATCTCGCCGCTGTGGCGGTTACGCAGGTTGATGAACTCCTGCAGTCTCTGACGGCGCCGGCGGCGGGCCAACTGAACGTAGACGTACGCAGCTAGCAAGAGTGCGGCCACGACACCAATTACAATACCCACGATCGCGCCAGCACCCAAGCCGTCGGAGTCATCATCGCCCTTACCCTTCCGCGGGGTCAGGTCGGGTGAGGCAGGGCATTTGGTGAAGTCGGTCAGGATAGACTTCGCCTCGCAGGAACCCGGGCCGCTGGTGGTAAAGTCTGCGTCGCCGGAGATGTTTTCGAACCACACGAGGTCAT
This sequence comes from Tieghemiomyces parasiticus, assembly GCA_027575765.1. Lineage (NCBI taxonomy): Eukaryota > Fungi > Kickxellomycota > Dimargaritomycetes > Dimargaritales > Dimargaritaceae > Tieghemiomyces > Tieghemiomyces parasiticus. The sequence continues at coordinate 33,047 of JANBPT010000270.1, forward strand.
CTTGGTACTTGGGGTATTGTACGGTGATCAAATCCGCCAGGACCAGGTCGGGACGCACCGCACTAGACTGGACCCAGTCGAGGTTGCCCGCGGCGTTGCGGCGCAGGTCTGGCCGCCAGACCTGCTGATTAGAGTAGAAGGCACTGTCCTTATCGGGTTTGGTACTGTAGCCAAAGAGAGATTTCCAGGCCGAGAAGTCTAGGCGGTCGCCGTTGGTGGGGGTCAGGTCGATCATGTAGTCGGCAGTCTGCACGTTCGTCCGGAAGGCGGCAGTGGAATTGACGGCGGTGATGGGCGGGCTGACGATATGGGCGCCTGCATCGGTAGTGAGCTCGTCGAAGTAGGGGCTGGTGTTCACAGTCCACAGCGGGGCGCCAGTGTCGCCGGCGTGGCTGTACTGGCTGTAGGCGATCTGCTGGCGGTCCACCTTGGCGAGATTGTTGCGGTGACAGGAGTATTGATTGGTTACATGCTGGTAAAACTCGGTGGCGTTGGCCTCCATGTTGAAGAAGACGGCGACATACTTGATCCACTCGGCCCTTTCGAGGGGGCCCAACCGGTCATCACTGGCGGAGAAGGCCACGTAGTTGGTGTCGTTGCTAAAGGAGTTGTCAAAGGCGACCTGCACGGGGGCCCAGTCGTCGGCGGTGGCATTTTGGTAGGCTACGATGGACCCGTCATTGAATAGGGATTGCGTGCACGGTGTGGTGACGTTGAGACGGTCATCGGCGATACGCACAGCCGGGGTGAGGCCGAGCACCTCGAGGTAGGGAAAGAGGGTGTAGTCCAGTACGGCGGTACTGTTGATGGGCAGCTTGTACCAGTTCTTAACATGATCTGGGGCCGAGGGCTTTTTGTCGCCGCAGTAGAGGCCGTAGGTCTCGTCGGCCAGCTGGTTGGTGACAATCTTGTAGTTGTTATTATAGGTCACAGTGAAGTTAGCGCCGCTGCCTGGGTTGAGAAAAGAGTGGTCGTCAAGGAGCGGTGGGGCTGGTAAGCTGGGATGTCGGGCGGAGAACTGTCCATGAGGTGGTCGGCCGACTGGTAGGGGGAGTGGTCACTTACCGACGGAAACTTTATCGGGGAAATTGTCGCTATCCGGGTCACCGCTGCACAGTAGGTCAGCACGGGCCACAGCGACCAGCGCCAGGCTCGCCAGACCAGCGCGGCCAAAGAACGGCGCGAGGCGGACCATCGTTCTGTAAGTCAGGCGAGGCGGGGAGGGAATGCGAAGCGACGGGTGGAAGGGTAAGTGAAGGAGTCCAGATGGCACAGCTGGCGGGCCGGCGGCCGCTTCGCGGGGCACACACAAGTCACGCAACTTACGCGGACGAGATGGGTAGTGACGGGAGATGGAGGCAAGTCTAGGGTCGCAGCAGAGCGCTAAGGAGTAAGGAAAGTGGGTGGCACGGTAGAAAGCAAGTAGATAACTGCTGGCAGAATAGCGGAGACGGGGTCGGGTTGGCGCAGCGCAGGACTCGGACTTGGAGTCGAAGAAAAAGGCGGGTGGTCACGAAACGTTGAGGCCCGACGTTGCGGAAGGCGGTAGAGTGCAGCCAGGGGTGGTCAGAGGCGGGAGTGGGAGAAAATATTGACAGGGTGAGCGGAAGGTAGGATACATGCGCATACAACAATAATAATAGAGGGTGGGATTCCACCGGTTGACTTAAATAACGTCGGGGGCCCTGGACATCCTCTCGTAAATTAGGAAGGACGGAAGGCTTGGTGAAGAAGGAGAGGTGACAGGGAGGATCGCCGAGGCTTGGGAGCGGGTCGACCAGGGTGAGGACGGGGTAGAGCGTGAGGCTTGAACAATGCTTGCCAGGGTGGGACAGGCGCATACACACACCCCCCGGCACAATACCGGCGGCGATTGGACAGGCAGTCCTCGCTTTCTCTCTGTGTTGACCTAAATGGCGCCAAATATAATACACAGCGGTGAGTGGCAGTGCCTCTTTCTGTCGGTGGCAGTGCGTGTTGCCCCTCCCCCGAGCGCTGGCAGTAAAGGCGACGCCAGCTGAGACGGCGGGGTTTTAAAAATAGGGACGTGGTGGGAAACGGCCACCAATCGACTCCACCCATTCGTGCCGTGGCTACCCTGGACGGCAAAAGCCCCAGGGTCGAGAGGCGCAGGTGGACAACCCGGGCCGCAGGCCGGGCTGGCCCACACCGACGGATGGGTGGTACGGGTCATTGCTGGTCTACGTTACCAGGGCGGCCCTGGACCGCACGGCCTGGGGTGGGGTGGGGGCGAATTGCTCTTGATAAGGTAGGCACGGGACGGCCCAGTGCGGCTGTTGTCGCTCCCCTGGGCCGATCGGGTCGGCCGGAATCGCCAGGATGCGAGGGAAAGTCGGCTCCTGTCGGTGTGTAGCCGTCCCGACTAGGCGGCGTAGACCCTAGGCCGAGGGGCTCCTATCTACCTTCGGAGGGACGGTTGGGCCACTGTCCAGCCACTTCAAGTGACCATGGCGCATCGCCAGTCCAGTGTGAGGGGACTGGCTTCGCTGTCAGTGGTCGTCTGGTGGATCCTCGAGCAGCGCGGCTGCTCACTGACTGGATCACTCAAAGTAGTGCCGTGCGATCGGATTGCCATAGTGAAGGGGAGTGGACTCCCCCCTCCCTCTCCCACTTGGCTGGTGGTGTCGCGGTCCTGGCCACTGCTCCATAGTCATTGAGCTTCTCGGAGAATACTTGCACGCGGGGGTTAGTAGCCATGGCTTAACCCGCCTAGGTTACTTGACCACCGTATTGCCTGTGGTGAGCGCGCACGCTCCACTGTACCCGCCTTTAGCGTGCCTACTAGGCCGCCCAGCGTTGGGTGGTTGGCCTGAGGTGAAGTAGAGCAGCCACCAATTCATCAGCATGCCCCGGCGGCTTTCTCCATTCTGGCCTCCCTCGTGCTGCCCTCCAATCAATACTGGACGTGCAAGGTGTCGGCTTTCCGTCTTTACTGGCAGTCATCGCTGATGTGGAGGCCCCACCAATGGTTCCCGGGATATGTTCGTCGGTTAGCTTACCCCTGACCCACCAGACACCTCAACCACACGAATGTATGTCTTGTATAGCACTAAACCGAGAAGGCCCGACCGTGATCTGACTAGGTACTTATAACCACTCCCCCCCCCTCCTTTCCAGCTAAGCCGCTAGCTCCCGCCTATGTGAGGGCGCTAAATTACCCGGCACTAGAAAAAAAATAACCAATCGACAGTGGAGGGTATATTATGTCAGCCTTGATCATTAGACCGCATCTACAAATCGCATGCGGCACCTACTTCGACGGCTTGTGGCAGTTAAGCAAGATGGTCGCCAGGTTGTCCCGGCCGGTGCTCTCTGGAGATCATTGCAAAGTCCTCCAGATGTAAGGCCGTGATTACCAACTAGGCCTGACCCTGGTACGCCGTCCGTTGAACTGGCCACGGGTCAGTATACCCGTGCTGGATGGTGGTTACGGTGCAAAGACAACCCCCCCCCACAGATGTGGTGACTGAGCATCACGTAGTAAGGTTTACTCAATGAGTTCGGTGACAATAAAAAGACACGAGTGGAACAGAAGGGATAAAGTAAGGGACGTATGAGGTGGCAGCGAAGGTTGGTCATGGAGCGAGGAGATGGAGATTGAGAAAAAAAAATGAAAAGTAAAGGACAGAAAGGGAACATCCGGGCGAGTCCAACGGGATAGACATGTCCTGGGGTCGCAAGCTGAGTCGGAGGAGGGGGGGAAAGGTGGGTAAGCGAGCGTCCCGTGGTATCTCTACTCGGCCTTGACGGCGGGGGTCTCCTCCTCAGTGGCGGCGGCGGCCGGCTCGGCGGTCGCGGACTCGGCCTCCTCACTGGGCTTATCCGTCGAGTCCTGGAGGTCCGAAGTCCAGAGGGTCAGGTTGTCGCGAAGGAGCTGCATGATGAGGGTCGAGTCCTTGTACGACTCCTCGCTCAGGGTGTCGAGCTCAGCGATGGCATCGTCAAACGACTGCTTGGCCAGGTGGCAGGCGCGGTCGGGGGAGTTAAGGATCTCGTAGTAGAACACTGAGAAGTTGAGGGCCAGACCCAGGCGGATGGGGTGGGTGGGGGCCAGGCCAGTGATAGCGATCTTGGTGGCCTCGGAGTAGGCAGCCAGGGACTGGTCGGCAGCGTCCTTGCGCACGTCGCTGGTGGAGAACTCAGCAAGGTAGCGGTAGTAGTCACCCTTCATCTTGTGGTAGAACACCTGTGACTCGCCCGAGGCGGCCTGGGCGATCAGGTGCTCGTCGAGGACCTTGAGGATATCGTGGCAGATATCGGCGAGCTCCTTCTCGATCTTCTGACGGTAGGCCTGGATCTTGGCCACCTGGGCCTCGTTGCCCTTGCTCTCCTCCTTCTGCTCGATGGAGGACACGATACGCCACGAGGCACGGCGGGCGCCAATCACGTTCTTGTAGGCCACCGACAGGAGGTTGCGCTCCTCGACAGACAGCTCGGTGCCCTCAGCGGCCACCTTCTTCATGTTGTCGACCATCTCTGCGTGCGAGCGTGCGGTGGGGGGATAAGGGAAATGCGGGGTATAGGAAACGGTGGGGAGACGGAGTTAGTCGTCGCCCGTACAGGAGTTGGAGCGGGGGAGGGGCTGAAGATGACAGACAGTCGTTCGCTCTGCGACGGGAAGGTCGGGGAGTGGCCGGATAATGGCGATAGAACCGGAGGGGGGGGGGGTTTCAAGTGTTCATCCGGGGGAGAGGGAGTTACTTACCATCGTAGCGCTCGGCCTGCTCGGCGAGCTTGGCCATGTAGACAGCTTCGGCGCGGGGCTCCATTGCGAAGGGTATGCGGTGGGAGGGGGGTGAGGGCTGGGTTAAGAAGTGGAGGGTTTGAAGTCGAAACCGAAGGGGTTACGGAATAGCGGGGAATGTGAAAGACAACGGATGATGGGTTGACAGATGGAGAGCAGACCAGGTGACGATCAGATGAAGGCGGGTGGGTCAGGCGGCGAAGGGTGGGGCTGGCCTCCAGGCCAGTAGGGCGGCAGTATAGCAAAAGCCGTGGGGGGTGGGGGGGAGAGCAGGTGGGACGAAATTAGGAGTAGCGGAAGGTTGGGTAGGCCTGGAACCCCGCGGAACGATAAGGGAAGAGGGGAAACACGGGGCCGGCAGACCACTACTCCCTTCCCGCACCGACCCACAGGCCAGTGGGCTTTGATGAGTGAAGATGATCTGTACGAGCAGCGAAGTACATGACAAAACCAGCGCGGTTGGAGCAAGGTTAGGCGAGGAATTGTTGCCCCTTCTCCTCTAGGCCTGCCGGTGGCCCTGGTACGCGAAGCGCTTGGAGCCAGTCCATCTTTCTCTCTTGGCACCCACGCCTTTGACGGGCCGAGTCCAGGGCCAGAGCTATTCTGTGTGATGGGGTGGTTTCTCAACAGGCTTTTCACACCTTTGCGCAGCCGCCACTAGCACCTCGTTGTCGGTCACTGCCTCGTCGTCCCATCGGTCTCACCTTTGCGCACACATCCTGCCGGGCTAACCTTCCACCACAGTACTGCCCCTCGACATCCCCGTCTCCACTCCGCCCCGCTGCCATCTGGCCTGTCTCCCTTCACCACCCGTCCTGTCCTGTCCATTCACCCGGCATGCCCTCTCCCATCGAACAGTGGTACCGCGATGTGCCCCCCATCACTCGCCTGTACCTTACGGCGGCCGTGGCGGTCACCCTAGCTGTGGTAAGTGACCGGTTATTGTCGCGGCCCCGTCGGCCCGTAGCGGCCAACGCTACCTCGCCCGAGGCAACCTCTCATTCTAACACCTCAGGCGTCGATTTCCTCTTCGCGTCTTGTCTCTCTGCCGACCCAGCACCTCGACGCCGTCAACATGTTCCAGCTCTATTACGACTTTGAGCATACGTTCCAACGAGGACAGGTAAGATAGGTTCCGATGGCACCGCTCTTCCCTCCCGCTCCTTCCCCACGACGCTCGGCGGTCTCGAGCGGAGAGGGACCCGGGCTGCAACCGCACGCACACACGGACTCACGCTGGCAGCCCGTATTTCGGCACTCTCCTTCCCCTACCTTCCATCTGCAACCCACCTTCAGCTCTGGCGGCTATTCACCACGTTTTTCTACTTTGGACCCTTCTCGTTCAACTGGGCCCTGCATATATTCTTTTTGTAAGTAACCAAACGCATTGGTCAGCGTGTACACGTCCACGTACGACTCCCATGGACCCAGGCTAACAACTCGTCCCGGCCAAACCGTTGACGCATGTCGTTCCCACGTGCAACCATAGAGTGCAGTATATGCGGGACCTCGAGGAGGGCTCGTTTGGCAACCAGTCGGCCGACTTTATGTGGTTCCTGGGGGTGGCCTGCGCCTGCCTGCTGACGTGCTCCTCGGTAGCAGCCATGCCCTTCTTGGCCCCAGCCCTGTCCTTCACCGTCATTTATGTGTGGTCCCGGCGGAACCCCAACGTGCAGCTCAACCTGATGGGGCTCTTCACCTTCCGCGCACCCTATTTCCCCCTGGTGATGCTCGGCCTGTCTTACCTCCTGAACAACGAGCTCCCGGTCCAGAATGTATGCGGGCTGGTGGTCGGCCACCTGTACTATTTCTTGGAGGATGTGTGGCCGCTAAACCCGGCTAGCCACGGGCAACGGTGGCTCCAAACCCCGGTGCTATTTTCCCGCCTGGTATCCTCGTTCCTGCGTACCACCGAGAGCCCCGGCCAGGACGAGCTGGTGGTGGATGAACCAGACGCCCCACTGCCGCCGCTGTCCGTACCCACCCCAAGTGCTGCGGAGCCGGCCCCTGCCCTGACCGTTCGCCAGCGTCGTGAGGTCACTGCAGATCCCACCCCCCACGAATGACGCAGTCTTCGTTGGTCAGGGCCAGATCCGAAGCTTACCGTACAAGTAAAAGCGGGGTTTGAAGATTTCAAGATACCCTATTGATTTTAGCAGACGGGAGGAGGGCAGGCCTCCTCTACCAGTCAGCTTGACGCGGCTCAACATATATGCGCCAGGCCACCCACCGGCCATACCACCTGACCATATGCCATACGAAGCCCCCTTCCCCTCCCCGTTGGTGCATGACCTCCTCTATGCAAGTTCCAACGGGGCCCTCATGCCGCCGGGTGCAGAGCGGCAATACGTTACCAATAGACATGGAAAGGTGGTATGAGACAATGGATGAGGTCACCAGTCTATATGCCAGATCCTCTCCCCCCCCCCGCACTTACACGATATGGTGAAGGAGGGGCGGGGGGGAGGGCTTAGCGACTAGACGACAGCACCAGGACCAACCGCCCTTGCCTCTGTCTTGGCATGTTTTGGTATCCCCAGCGGCGGCAATCTAATCAAGGGGATTGGATAGCCTTGCGATTGGTGAGGGGAGGGTGTTCGTCATCCCCTTCCACCGGCGCTGGGTTTTCCCGCGTTAGCCCCTGTCGAGAATAAAATAATGATGGGACCTTGCCCCCTATTGATTGACGGCTGAAATCGGTACTGCAAAGCAGTGGCCCCCCCCGCTGCCCTTTGGTTATCACCGCTAGTTTAACCCAATACGGCGCCAGCACCAGCGCGCGGAGTTTGGATCCCACTGACTCTGGATAAAAAAGGCTTGGCAAGGTGGCCAGGGTAAGGTGACAGGAACTCTTCTTGGCCGTAGCAGCCGGTGTATGCTCTGCCTGCGCCAGGCCTGGCCATTGGCTAGAGGTGGAGAGGCGACCTAGTCCACAGGTGCCAGAGAAACGGGTGGACGGTAAAACACCGAACGGAAAAAAAAGGCTAATCTTACTGATAGGTCTTGTGGTCAGAGCGGTGACGTCGATGCGGTGTATACCCTCTAGGGCATACATCGCAACGCGAATCCCTCTGGCCTCGTACGCGTCGAACTCTATTCTATTTTTTGGTAGTACTGAGAAATACTGTGAGGTCATCGCCCCGTCCCGCTCGTCCGGTCCTAATCGACGGTATATAACGGAGCGTAGTACCCTGTCCAATTGATCCCCCATCAGCTTCTCAATTCACTTATCCTGGCGTCCGTGACCTACCGCCCCTTCCTCCCTCCCTCCCTCCACCAATCCTCCCGCGACCTCGTCACTATATCCTCCTCACCCACACAGCCCTTTACCCACCATCCACCAGCAACATGGGTGCTTGCAGAACGATTGGAAACGTCATCTGGGTCATCCTGGGTGGTTGGGTGTACTTTTTGTACTACGCCCTGGGCGGTCTCCTCTTCTTCATTACCATCATCGGTATCCCCTTCGGCTACGAGGCCTGGAAGCTAGCCTTTGTCGCTCTGTGGCCCTTCGGCAAGGACGTCAGCTGGAACTTCCGCACCACCGGTTGCTTGTCTACTGTCTTTAATATCATTTGGCTGATTTTCCTGGGTTGGCACCTGTTCCTCATCCATCTATTTGTCGCCCTGGGCTTCGCCGTCACCATCATCGGTCTCCCCTGGGCCAAGCAGTCCTGGAAGCTGGCCCGCGTTGCCTTGTGGCCCTTTGGCACCACCACCACCACCGCCGGCCGCCTCAGCTCCGCTCCCGTGGTCTAATCTGCCTCCCCACGGTTGCTGACCTGGCGCCCGTTCGGTACGTGGGGGGGGGGGAGGCTCGCCCCGGCCTCCTTGGACCTTGACCCTACGCTGTATATCCTCACCATTTGATTATTCTTTCTCTGCTTTATTCGAGCCGTATCGATTATAATTAAAAAAAGTACCCCCGTTTGTGGATAGGGAGGCAATGGCCAACGGGTAGTGCATGTACGCAGAGAAGGGGAGGGTTCCCATTGAGCAAGGAGGTGTCTATGGTAGGGATCGCCGGCCTGCTGGTGAGAACATGAAGGTGAGGGGTGGGGGGGGATTAGGTGGACCCTGTTACGTTCATGTGCCCCCAGCGTCCGGATCGACATACACTTTATGAGGAGTAGAGAACACTCAAACGGTAAATATTAAGGGGGTGTGATGCGGTAACTAGCAGCGAGTAAAGGGAGGAGGGTCCACGGCATAGATTTAGACAGGGGGCGTGTGGAGTGATGATAGGGTGAGCGGACACGGGACCGTTGGATGCAAAGACGCAAGGGGGGGAGGGCAAAACTAAGGGGAGAAGAAGAAGTCCTGGGCAGGCCGTGGTTCAAATGACACTGCTACTGAAAATGGTACTGGGCACCGAGTTGGGGAACCGGTCGCGAACGGTGGTCAGCATGGCCAGCGTCTTTTCCGGATCCCCCTCCACAATATCCTCCGGCTCGACGGGCACGTGGTCCAAATACACGCCGCGGCTCTGTAGCATCTCAAAGGCCCGCTGGGCGTAGACGGTGGCGGGGGTGTCGATACCCAGTCCGTCCGCCGACGCCAACCGGCCGGCCAGCGCTTCGACGAACCGCAGAAGCAGCCGGCCATCGCGCAGGTCAATAAACACGTCGTTGAGTACCGCGGGGGTCGGGGACAGATTGAGCACATGGTTGATCCACCGTACAAACTGGTCAGGGGTCATACTTGACCGGTGCGCGCGCGAGGCCGCCATGGGGGAGGTCGGCCGGTGCCGGAACTGGGCAAAGCCGTCCCCGTCGTCGGCGGCCTCGTCGTGAGGGATGGTGGCAGTCAGATCGGTCTCCTCGCCGGGACCCTCGAGGCTGGGGGGCCGCGGCCGCATACCCTGTGCCACGTGCAGTGGGACGGTGGCAATGTTGCTAGAGGCGGTGATGGGAGCGTGGGCCCCAATGGTGGCCTTGAGGAACATTTTCATCCACCCCTTGGCGGCCTCGGCCTCGTCGTGGTAAAAGTAGTAGGTGCGCCGCGTCTCGTGCACACACTTGAAGCAATACTTGCCCTTTTTGATATTTTCGTCGGGCACCATGCGGTAGCCCTGCAAATTGACCACTCCGCGGCAGGCCCCGTCGTGCGGGTGTTTAAAGTAGTATAAATGCTGACCCTTGAGCACGAACCAGCGGGCCTGCCACAGTGGGTAGCCCGCCGCACGCTTGCGCAGGTAGCCCTGGTGGTCCGGATCGTGCAGATCGGCCGCACCAGATACGGTGGTGGTGGTGGCAGCGGCGGCGGGGGGGCCGGAGGCATTGGCGTACGCGTGAGCCGGGACGGGCGGCGGTGGCGGGAGCGGAGGCGGTGAGCTCCGCGAGTAGGACCGGCCCCGGCCGTAGCTGTCCTCCCCCGGAGTGGACTCCCAGGCGCGGGAGCCCGCGCGGGGACGACCTTCTGATATACGGACGGGAGGCAGCGGTCCCTCGCTCAAGGCCCGTCCGGCTGGGAAAGGTTCGGGCTCGTCCGTCGGATGGGTCAGGGAGGTAGTACGGAGGCGGGCAGGGCTGGCGGAGACCTGTGAGGCTCGGTCGGCTTCGCTGGGCGAGTCCTCCGGCGTCGATGGGACGGGTTCGGGGGCCACTGGCGGCGGTGGGGATGGCGATGTGGCGGTGGGCTCCCCCCGGTTAGCCGTGTTACGCCGGCGCAAGGCGGCGTTGTTGATGCGGCGGATGGAGTCGGCACGGGTCTGGATGGTTGTCGTGGCGGGCCCGGCCGTCGCGGGTGCGGATGGGGAGGTCGAGCGGGCCTCGCTGTCCGAATCAATGTCGGTCGGCACAGGGGCCAGGGTCGGTCCCGACCCCAGAAGCAGAGCCGAGGGCGGTCGGGTATTACTACGCTGAGGAACCCGAAGACCCGAGCTAGGTTGCGTCTGGGAGGTGGGGGACACGAGGGCTGCTGTAGCTGCCTCCGCTGATTTACCGTCCCCACGAAGTTCCCCGATGGCGTTCATGAGGTGGTATCGTTTACCGAAGGTGCTAATCTGCAGTTCCTTGAGCGTGGTGAGATTGAGGTCAAGTAACACGTCACCGGATATCTCATTCTCGATAAAGATGGGGACGAGAGATCCGAAGCCTTGATGGTGCAGCCAAGCCGCCACTTGCTCGATACTCCAGGTCTCGGGGCGGCCACTAAGGTCCGCATCGTGGTGGACTGCCGTGTCGGCTTGGTCGTGGGTATTCCGGCCGTCGTCTTCACCATCCGCTGGGGAGACAGGTGACTCAAGCGCGTGTGGGGAGTCAGCCAGGGGGCTGGGGGCCGGGGACGCGGTGGCGACGGGGACCGTGGGCAGGTCGGCCGCGTGGTCATGGTGGAACTGCGTAAAATCGGGGGTGCGAGAGTCCTCAATGTAGTTGGAGTCACGGAAGCTAGTCTCTAGACTCGAGATTAGGGCGTCGTAAGGCTTCGTGTCTCCCACGATGGAATGGGTAGCGCTGGGACTGCGGGACTGGTAGGCCGGCGGTTCGTAGGGTCCGGTAAAGTTGACGGGGAAAAGACCCACGTCACCGTGCTCGTTACGACCCTGCGGAAGGTAAGGCAAGGAGAGAGGGGGAGGTTAGTCGGCGCTGCCAAGACGGATGTACCAGCTCGTACCCTGGTAACGGTGACTTTCGCCGTGGCATTTCATGGGTGGAGGGAGGGCTGTGACTTACCTGCCACCATCCGTCGTTGTATACCTCGTCCTTTTCTATCACGACGATGCATTCGCCCTCCCGAAAGGAGATTTCGTCCTCATGGTCGGCGGTAAAGTCGTGGAGGCCCACGCGTAGGTTAGTCTCCGGACCCATGGTGCCGGGCTGAGGTGTAGGGGAGGGGTGTAGCAAGGATGGATGGGAGAAGCCTCAACTCCGACCAGAGCAAGTAGAAAGGCAATAGGTCGAGACGGAAATGCGACGGGGGGAGCGAGCAATGCGAGTGACGCGGTAAGGGCCGAGGTAACCAGAGTGACACGACTATGAATAAACCAACAATTAATGACTTTAAAAGAAGGAGGAAGGGGGGGCGTAGTGAGTATTGGTGTGGGGAGTGGGCGGGAGTGTCAGCCAACTCGGCCTTCACCCAGGAATGGCAATGGCTAGGGGAGGATGGGAAACTGACAGAGCGACCCCGTAAATGCTGGGGGGGGGGGAACAATACCATAATTAGGGGGTTGGGCGTCTCGTCACCAGTCGTGCGAGCCCACATACAACGCCGTGTGGGGAACAGTGTGGGGCTCCGCAGTGCGGGGAACTCGCTGGACGCCAACCGGAGCAACGATGGGGTTGTCCGGACTCGTTTCCAATCGACTGGAAGCGGGCACCGAGTACCGCGTCACACAGACATGCGTACCTTGTCTCTAGCCTTACAACGTGCTGGGCCAGTCGGTACAGGACCCGTCGAGCGATGGGCGTGGGCAACGTTGGGACAGGGACCGATTGCCAGCCTGTGACCAGGGTAGTGGAAAGGGAAAGTGCCGGTGGGGGGGGGGGCGCGCCAGTCTACAGAGGGCCACCCGCTTAGAGCCCGTCAGGCTTTCAGCACCAAATATGGCCTCCCATTCTCCAGCATTGGTAAGGTGCCGCCCCTGGCCGTGTCAACTGTCAAGGAAATAGAAGGCTAGGGGTTGAGGGTGAATCGAATAGAACTGCTTGCTCCCCTCCCCCTCGTCACTTTTCCCCAGCCGACGGACATTGGAAACGGCCGCAGCTTGTTCTCATCATTCCAGGTGTAGAATTGGCGCTGGCCAGGCCGTCGTCCAACGTCACTTGGGGCGCGGCTTGCAGCCCTCCCACTGGCCAGCCGAACTCAGCTTGGACAGCGTCACACTTGTACCTGGTAGGTATGGGCTGGGCCCAGTCCGACCTATCCTCTTTGGTGGTTGCGGTGGGCCGCTCGTGTATGTCAATAATAGAAACGTGCCGAGCGGTGCCTAGATCCAGCCGTGACACCAGCGGCCGGCAAAAGACCACCCTCCAAGTCCCTTTGGATCTACCCAGCCAGGGAGCGGAAGGAATGCAGTGACATCCACGTTCCACCCGGCAGTCCCCTCGCACCACTGCCCGTACCTGTGCACGAACCGCGGTCATTATACCTGGCGTGTGACCTCCCTTCCGTTGAAGCTTACGCTTCAGTAGCATGTACGGCGTGCTTGTTCGTCTCCCACATAGGACCCAATGGGCAGCTGTAATGGTGCTTCCGTTGAAGCTTTAGACTGGGCACATGGCCTGGAATCTGTAAACTGGGTACATGTACTGGTATGCATTGGGAAGGGGGGCTAGTCGGCGTCGCTGTCCCCCCCCCCGGTTGTAGTGCCAGAGAGTGAGGTGGGGGGGGGCTCCCGAAGTCAACCACCCCAGCTGGCATCGTCTCCCCCGCCCTAGCTTACACGCCAAGGGATATCGCACCTTCCTTTCTCTGGCGGGTATGCCAATTTCCTGCTAATTTTAGAGGGCGGCGGTGCATACCCACTAAATCACCAGTCTTGCTAATGAACAGATGACCAGCGTACCTTGACAAGCTCAAGAGGTGGGCACCACGTACTGGGCGGGGTCCGCGGGGTAGGGATCCGTCTTACCAACCGGCCCTTTGGTTATAGCCATAACGCTGCCTTTGAAGATGAATGAAGTAGTATGTACCCTCATCATGGTTAAGGGGAGGGGAGACAACGGTTTAATGACATAACCGAGCCAGTCCGTGACCTGTTTAGAACCAGAGTGCACAATGGATAGGGCACCCCGCTGCTCCCTCCCCCTTTACCCTGTAGGTAGCAAATGCACTGGTTCGATTCGAAATCCCGCCGCTTTAGAACTCTTAGTCCTCTCCCCGCTGGGGGTCATCCATTACCAGCGCCACGCAGTGGGCCGCTGCTACATCGGTCCATACGGCGCAGATATCAAATGGCGGTGTACTTCTCTAAAGAGTATCCGACGGGGCCCACAAGCGTACCGACGTTGCCTGCCATTCCTAAATTGAAGTATCATAAACCCACCGACCGAGCTGCTGGGTGGCGTTTGGGTACTCCATCCGTCAGCCCTCGGAGAACAGCCCGGATCACTCCGGTGCTTCTCATTATTAGGCTTGTTTCCGATCGGCGTGATTTACGCTAGGGTCTCACACGTAAGTGAGCACGTCACAACCCGCACCCTCCCTCGGCTACGGAGAGCTTTGATTGTGCGCCGAATCGGTAGCAGGAGAGCCCTAGCTGGGCTCTGGCAGGCCACCCCCTGTGGGCAGTACGGGGTAGGCGGTCGGTCCTGCCCCGCAGCTGATCTAGACCGGGTATTGGGTACCGTCCACCAAACCACTACCTGCCCCCCGGGTTATAGGCCAGGTGGTATCAACTAAACCAGTCCGACACTGCTCAAGCGGCAGCCATTCCTGACGATTCAAATGACAGCGGGATTGGTACAGGGCTAGCTGGCATGTTGCTAGATAGATTACGAGTAATTTACGGTGCCAAGTCCCAGTCCTACTCGTCTACCGCTTCCCACCGCCATTAGTCAAGGTGGCCCGTTAGAAACAGCCCCCTCTATATTTACTAGTTTTACGGTCACTACCTGACTGCCCACCCGCCTCAAGTTACCCTGGTGTGCAATATCGCTGCCTCGGGGCGAGCGGTTGGTGTGCAGAGAAGAGAAGGCGAGGTGCCGTCGGGGTGTGGGCGTGCGTGAATCCAGCTGCGCCCGGGTGAGTATCGCCCGCACACAGACTGCAAGCCATGAACCCACCCGTCAACCGTCGAGCCTAGCCTCCTCCCATCCCTTGCGGGGCCTGACTCGGCACCGCATTCGCCCGCGCTGCAGGTAGTTTCCGCGGCGGACCCACACTACCGCCGTTATCAATCACGACGCTATACCCGCCCTCGCCCCCTCCCACTACTTACGGCGGAAGCCGCCACCCCGCCACGCAGGATCACCTTTCTCCTGCCGCTCAGCTCAGAACTGACCGCGGTAAGTCTAGGCCCCACCACCCGCCCATTAAAAAAAAGTGCGGGCCAGTGGAGCCCTGCTGAGAGAAGCTATTGAGATGACCAAAGGCAGCCGGAGGCGGAGCCTGTTGCGGAAGGACAGAAAAAAAATATCCACCGGACCCCGCCGGGCTAGACTCGCCCTGTCCCACTATCTGGCAATGGTGGGATGCGCGGTGGGTGGGGCTAAAAGGTATAAAGCGCCCGGGCCACGTCGTCCGGAAGGATGGTCTCGTCGTCTCTGACCTAGCACTGCTGCTTGCTCGTCCGTCCTCTCGCTCGTTCGCTTCATTCTATCATATTCATCTCTCGTCCCACTGCCACTTCCCCCTTTACTGCGTCCTGTCTTTCGCACCTTCCACGCTATCTGACGCTGACCGCCGTTCATGACCTTGCACTCTGTCTAGACCCCCCTACCACGTCAACCTTACCTTTTATCGTCCCTTCTGCTCTCCCATGACTACCCCCGGTCTCAACCCGCCTGGCGATAGTCCGACTAGCCACTCGGACACGTCAGCCGAAGCTCAACACTTGGAAACTGGTAGGTCCCAGCGCGGATACTAAGTATTGCTGCCTTGTACGCTTCATGGGCAATATCAGCAGCAAGCAAAGGTGCCCAGCGGGCCTGGACGACCCCCGAGCTAGGGCGATGGTGTCCAGAACCCACGCCCCCCTGGTGTTTGCGTGCCTGCACATATGACCGTGGTAGCGACCTGGCTCGGGACCTCGGTAGGCACGCCAATCGTGTCCCTCCTTCCGCCTTTGCCAGCCAGGACAAGGGAGGTTGAGGGCGTAAGGGGGGGAGAATCAGGTTAGAGTAGCCGTTCATCCCTGTCAGCCCCAGTTGGACATCGATAATCGTCTTTATATATGAGGGGAAGGGCGTGTCTCCCTCCCAGACTTCGCAACTAGCTCTCGCTTTTGCAGCCTTGGCCGGCCTCCGTGTGACCACTAAGCCAAATCCTAACCTGCCCCCTCCGCCGACCACCATCCATCACCGCACCTAAACATCCGCCAGGCCACCCCGACCCTGCCCTCGCCTCCATGGCGGCAGAAGACTCGCTCAACGACGGCCCCGCCGGCCCGCGCGGGGAACCGCGTGCCTGTCTATTTGTGGGAAGGTAAGCGTCCAGCCTCCACGCATCGATTGTGACGGCTGCTACTGCGGGGGCGCTCTCTTTCGCTCCCACGCTCCGGCGCTCGTGCTGAGTCGCCTCCTGACCTCATCCCAGATTCGCCCTCTTCACCACAATCCCCCCCCCAGTCTCAATATCGCCAAGACCGACCAGGAATTGCACGAGGGCACCCTGGCACTGTTTGAGCGCTACGGCGAGGTACTGGACCT
>JANBPT010000271.1:0-49046 GCA_027575765.1 Tieghemiomyces parasiticus
TACAGAGTGGTGGCAGCTATATTGAATAAAACTAATTTGACTTAGAAATCCTCAAAATAATTGGAGGCACCTGTACAGCCGTTTGGCGGCCCTCGGTCTGGTGGACAGGACAAAACCAGTCGAAAAAAAAACCATGTGGGCTCGTAGTTTCATGGAAATATACAGTGCATAATGACCCATCAAGGAATTACTCGACTATCGAGCAGGGTGGAAAGGTCGTAGCTAGCAAACGTAGGGTCAGGCAATGGTCGGCTGGACACCCAAAGCGTTTCCCATTTCCACTCCTCTGCTAGTCCTATACCGCCGACGTGGCTATTGACCTTCTAGGTGATAGCCTCGTGAATAATACGCCGCCGTACCTCAGCTTATGCCGCGGCGTTCCGTGCCATGGCCGTTCGAAGTCGTTGCGACCCTTTTTTTGAAGATCGTGGGATAGTGGGCACCCTAGTATTGGCCCGAGTGAGAAAACAAAACTAAGAAACCTTAAGTACTGAGAAAACTCGGCGGAGGGCGGCTAGTAAGCCCCTTCTCACGCCGGTGTTAGCCCTGAATTTTCAACATGGGCTGACTGCCACGGTCCGTGATGTAGACCGCTCAAATCGGTAGACCATACACCCATGTTACTATTGATCGATTGTTTATGTTTCCTCTCCGGTTCACCGCCATCGACTTGCAAAGCAAACGGTCGGCCGACTTTGCTGTACCACTGCTAGCTCTGTCTTCCACTGGCGATTGGACACCGAAAGTCGTATGTTGAAGTGACTTTGAAGACCGGGGATGGCTGATCAATGGACCCGCCCCGTGTCACCTCGCTTGCCTTTAAGTGGAAAAAATATTATTAATGACCGGGATTTCCACCTGACAGATAGGCACTTTGGACTTTACTTTCACTTAGACTGGTTGTTTCTTAGGTAGGTTCACCCCTAAATGTGTTTACAAAGGCGATGTGAGCATCGATACAGAAGTAGAGGCCTGGTCGAAAAGAAGTATTAGACACAAACTGGCACAGACAGTTCCTTCCCCTCCGATCATGATGAAAGACAGACGCCGGGTACGGCTCGATTCGACATGAGCCACATGCGGGACCCATTCCCCCCCTCTCGGCACCCCCTCCCCCTCACACGGCATCAATTGCGCGGCCGCTTCCCACCTGATATCACTGCACCGCAAGGCGGTTTCAGATGGCTCGATGTAGACGTGCTGTGCGACTAATCCTGGGGTGAAAAGGGGCGTACCTTGTACTTCTGTGGCTTCCTGCTCCTTTGCCATCGCTATCTTACGGGCACCCTCTATCCTAAAGGAAGGGTAATTTTCTGCGGGGCCTGCCTGTGAAAGCAAGGATAAATCTGCCGGCATTACATTAGCGTAGGATTTCCACGGCCGTTAGTTTAACCAGCGCCGAAACCACCTCGCTTTTCCCAAAGTTGAAACCAAAGTGCTGTTTATTCAATATTCTCGAATGGCGTCGTGAAAATGGTAGGCGTATTAATGGAGAGGTTGTTAGTAAAACCAATAAGTGAGTACATGCATATGTGGACTGCAAAGAAAAAGAACAACTTTCATACCTGACGAGAGCGGTGGACATACAAGGGATTATAAAGTGGCCCAGTGCGCTACCTCTCCGCCCCCTTCTTCGCCTCCTGACCTGTCCAATACGTTCAGGCAGGAGCCTGGGAAGCAATGGTGCGCGAATAGAGTGACTGATGTCCTAGTGATTAATGCAGGACGAGTTGCGAGAATACCATTAAACATAAATAGGTAAGATGAAGGGTATCGAAAACGGGGTTTCCGTGGAAAAGTAGCAAGTCAAGTGACTAAACCCTAACTTTTGTAAAGAAATTTGCCGACTATTTGCTAAAGTGGGCAACAATCCCAACGATGGCAAAGTAGGTACCGTAGCCACAGGCCATGAGGGCGATGAGGATGCAAAGGATGCTAAACGCGATGAGGGCGTAGTTCATGGAGCGGATACCGAACAGGCGCCAGTAGCAGAGGATGGGCAGCACAAAAATGATGAGACTGTTGGACAGGGACCCGATGAGGGACATGAGGAGGTCGACGGGAAGCAGCATGGCCGGGATGGTAAGTATCACGACAGTGGCGACACGGAAGCAGACACGGATCATAAACTCGCGGGCCTTGCCGAGGCGCTGGACAGTGATACCGTAGGAATCCTCAACCTCAAGGGCAAAGGCGGTCAGCATGATGGGAGCGGCCAGGATGACGTGGGCGACCAACATGAGGATGGCGATGGTGGTGGCGGGGCTGGATGGGAGACTGTTGTATATAGGGGACTTAGCGGCAGCGCCGTAAACATGGTAACCGACGATACCGATAGACAGGTACATGGCGACGATGGCGATGGTGGCCATGGTGAGGACCTTGGCCCAGGACTGAGGATTCTTCATGGCAGACTCGGTATGCGGGTACACCACGTTACCACCGAAGGAGAAGCAGATACTACCCATGGCGACCGGGACCATACTCCAGTGAACGACGGCGTGCTCGGACTCCAGATGGTTGGGCAGGTCAATCAGGCCCATCACGACGACGACGATGATCATTACCAGAGTGGCGACGGCACCAAACACGGCCAGTATAGCCACCTCCTTCATGCTCTTGACCAGAGCGAAGGGTAGGCACACGAGTATAGCGGCAATGGCGATCCAAAGGGCTTGGTGGACGTGCACGTTATAGTGCACAATGAGGTCGTGGACACTTTTACCGGCGATGTTGATGTAGACGCAGGCGCTACCTAGGCAGATGGAGTAGTGGAGGACCAGGACGACGTATTTACCAATTTTACCAAAGGCCGCATGGCCTACGTCAGAGAAACTGCTGAGCCGCTCACCGTCTTTGTAATAGAGACACCGGATGAGTAGGTGACCGGTGAAGAGACTGAAGAGACCGGCAATGGCCACACAGGCGATACCGATCCAACCGGCCTGGCCGAACGAGTAAGGAAGCTGGAGGGTACCGGTACCAGCGATGACGCACACGATGTTAAAGAAGGCTCCCATGCTGGAACCCGTGCGTTCCTCGTGGCCATGACCACCAACGGCCTTCTCGTCGCCGGCTGACAGTTGGCTGTTGAAGCTCTTGACATCGTCGTCGGCATAAGTGTAGTCGGCAGTGGGGGAAACGGGGGCCGGGACCACCCCGTTCTTGGCGTCCGCGTTGTAGGCAACGGACGACATGGTGGTATAGTCTAGAAGGTACGAGAAGAGGGACAGCATGACGGTGGATTGGATGAGGGTGAAGGCGCGGGTTAGTACTGCCAGCGAAGAGGGGATTAAGAAGTGACGGAGTAGGAGCAAAAAAAATAGCGGTACGTAACTAGGTCCTGCTATAGTGACTTCGCATAGCAAAAACTGGGTAACTCCGTCTTGCCCGACCCTCCTTTTGCAGTAACTACGGCATTGACCTGCTTCCGAGACCAATGGTTGCGGGCTGTCAGTGATTGAAAAACTTCCTCGGAGTTTCACACCGCAATACGAAAGAGGTTTAGGGCTGTGTATCCTTTGGCTCGCCAGGGGCACGGAAGGGGGTTTCTCAACTCTGCGTCACGAACGTGGATTGATCAAGTTTATGTCTTACCAAAAATCGGGAGATCTAATGTTTGTCGATGGGGAGAAGAGAGCCTGGTAGGCGAAAGGGGCTGTCCGCTCTACAGCTAAATGCTACAAAAATAAATAGAGCTACAGTCTACTAGCAATTAAGCCACACTAATGCTAGGTTGGTACGAATAGGCGAGCTGGAGAATAAATTATGCGGCCGCTGGGAAGGGCATGAAACCAGGGGGGGGATCGGCAGGGTCCCTGAGATGTGGTGGGGTCAAGTGTGGGGTGAACTACAGTGAGGAGCCGGGCGCTCCTTTGGAGAGTTTAAATACCGATGCCCGAGCTGCCTAATGCCATGCATTCTCACGCCCTTCTCCTTACCCAGGGCCAGATAGGAGGAGAAGGAAACGATCCCCCCGATTTCCTCAACGCGTTCGAACCACCAAAGGAGCGGATCGCAGCTCCTTCTTTTTTTTTGTAACCCGGACAGCGAATGGCGTGAAGTGGGTGAACCATTCGGTAGAGAGTGTTTGCAGTGATGCAGCCATAACTGACAGGCGCCTGGATTTTTTTTCATGTATCATGCACTGTGGACCTTGAACGACCGGCCCTAAACCAATGCGACGAATGCACGAGAAAAAAATGCGTTTGTGCGATCTCTTTCCGCACTGCGCTATTATTTCACCACCTCAGGGACTCACCTTCCCCTCTTTTATGCCCTGTGGAGGCCCATTACACAAACCGAAGGCCTGCCGAGGATAAGTATAGGCCCACAGCCATCAGGTGTAACGACCGGGAGCAAATGGGTCACTGTGGTGGCGGAAACGGTGCGTCCAACGCCGCGGTCTACGATTCGCCAGGGTGACGAGTAGCGCGCTTGATGACACCTCAATATCACTTTGCAGAACAGCCGTCAGCAAGAGAGGCCCACACTAACGTACAGGTGCAGTTCTAGCCGTTTCAAAGCACGGCACATTAGCCATCCAACTCACCTGTTTTTCACTCGATGTAGCGGTACACACATATACACACAAAAGCCACCTAGCCGGCGCGTTAGGAGAGGTCTGTTCTATGACTCACACTACAGCGTGTAACTGGAACCTTGTGAAGAGACTTAACGGGCCCTCCTCATCACCGTTTAAGTTCACCAACGTCCGTCTCTACCATGGTGCATCGACGGGAAACCCCAGGAGAAGTTTCCAACATGATCAAACAAGGTCCCTAGGCTGTGTCCGGCATTGCTTAACTATCGGTTGATCCCGGAAGATACGGGCCATCGCGCAATGTCTGAAGCTCCCTCCGACATCTGTATCACCAAAGGAGTGGGCCCGTTCCGAAGTACGGGAGTATCCCGCTGGCGGATTTCGAACTCTATTCAAGCCTCCGGCGCTTTTGCCACCCGGGAATTCAGTTGTATGGCACTATCTGCCGGAACCTGGGTGTAGCTGGCACTCCTAGACACCACCTGCCTTATCGGATTATGTCAAATTCGGGCTATCAACGCCAGTTAATTGAGTAAATATCGGCTTGCCGTTTCCAGCACAGATATAGTGATCTTATTTACTACAGCTGAGTGCCGCACGGATCGCTCCAATCTCCGAAGTTAGTGACCAACATTCCACGCAATGGATCCAAGTCTTAAAGTACTAAGACTCGCCCGTTTGATGTGTGATAGAATGACGATGTAGTCAAGGAAAATGGCGGTATTTCTGGGAGAGTAGGGGCGTGTACGTGCCACTCGAAGCTCCATTATTACTGTACAAGCGGGAGGGAGGTATTGAACCAACAAGGTACGCGGCGCCTTAGTTGAGCCCGCAGCCCGGGTGCTGTCGTGCTGCTCCTTTGAGTGAGACAAGAGAGGGAGCTGAGGCGGAGGCGGACTGGGGAACAAGCGGCTAGCGTGAGCGGTGGGATTGAATTGTGGTGTCAATTAAACGGAACCCATCTCTTCCGGGCTCTGTGGACACAGGAGCACCATCTGGAAGTGGCCAGAGAGCGGGCAGGATACGAGTAAGGGAGGGGGCTGGTATGATTGCTGACACGAGAACCCGCGGCAGGAGTGAGGAGTTTGAAGTGATAAGGGAGGCTGGCTAGCTTCTCCTAATTGCAACGCAGAGAGAGTCGCTGGAAAGGTTGGGAAGTCCGAAATTGGTAAGGGAAGGGAAGAAGCAAAAAGGAGGGGGCTATGAGCAGTACAGATTGCACTGCGCTGCGTAGAAATCTGGGAGAGGGTGCAGGGTAGCAGGCTTCTTGGTGCATTACTGACAGGTCCGGGGAATATGGTCACGCTTAGCGCGTCTACAGTAGGTGCTTAGGAGAGTGACATGGGCTCACATGTCAAGTTAAGGACATGATTACAGCCGCGAACTTTGGCTAGAAGGGGTAATGCCCTCGTTACCCACGCTGGGGACGATAGACGGGTGCGTGAAGCGTTCGCTGGCGAATGATATCACGGTTCTGAGGGTGACTAGAGCTTCCACGGCCTCATTAGTATATACATGGCAGTAGTAGTTGCAGTGTAGCAGGAGGAGGTCACCAGCGGCTACCGGGGAGGCCAGCCGAGGGAAGTTGTGGTTGGTGGCCCAAGTGAGGGCTATCCACCAATCGGTCGCAAGCGGCACCAGTGTCAGTGTGCCTACTAGCCATCCGCCAATGAGCTAGCGGGCATCAAGGCTACCAACCCCGATAGTCTCACCGTAGGTCCGCACGGTCTACATGTGAGATTGCAGCTTGGGCATGAGGCCTGGACAGAAAGTTATAAAAAAAAAGCCACTCGTTAGTTCGAACTGCTTGCCGAGAAATATAGCTGCAGCGGGTGGATATGGAAATGATATGATGGTCATTACTGGACGTGCGTGTGGAGGGTAAATCGGCCCTGGTGGCCACCCAGTTAGACACGGGATCCTGACTGGGGCCATCTGGCAGCGGGTGGGTACTGGATGCAGTTATCTGGTCGGTTAGACTAGGCGTACGTGGGAATCTGGGTAGCGTGGGTGAATAGGAGGATGAACTGCAGTATAGATGATCTACGAAGCTAGAGAGTAGGTAGATGTTGCTAAAAAAAAGTAACATGGCGCTGTTGTCTTTATCAAAGCCCACAATTATCGACTTTATGGTTTCTTTTTTACAAGTGCTCGACTGAAAAAGTGAGAGTTACCTATAGTGAAGGGGGGCGGGTATCACCAGCCCGTGGAGCCCGAGACGCCGTTGTTGTATTGGCACTTATCGTCGTACAGGTACCAAGTTTGAGTAGAGGCTCATAGATAAGCCCAGCAGGGTCGTCAAGATGATACGAGGTACCACCACCTTTGATCTCCTAATACCGCGCACCTCAAATATTGTCTCGAAATACGGCAAGCCTAGGATGGAGACGGGATATGCAATTTATAATCAAACAGCCTCAAGCTTTATACACGGACAATAGATAGTTAGTAGTCCACAGACAACAACGCAAAAAAATCAAGGCAGATACATAGATAAACCCAAAGGGGTTGCCACGGTCCTTGGTCATTGCGTAGCAATTTCCTGCTGCACCGGCTCAGTGGGCTCCTCCGTTCCGGCTACGGGTGCGTCGCTATTCTCCCCGGCTTTCTCGGTCGGCTCGCCGCCCTCAATGTCACTGAGGTGGGCGCCCAGCAATTTGTTCATCCCAAACATGCTGATCCTGTCGGTGTGGAACAGCTCTTTAAGTTTGTCGTCGCAGAGGATAAACCGCCGGTCACTGCTATCTTGCAGGTCGTTAGCCTTGATATAGATCCAGAGCAATTTTACCATTTGTGGGCGGGAGGCCTGAGAGGTGGTATAAGGGTAGAATTGGTGGACGTGGAAAGTGGGCCATAAGGAGGTCAGTAAGGATAGAGGGGGGGGCATGTCGACCTGTGTTCATTGTGAATCGCACAGCCGGTCATAACTAGCGCACAGCTGTCAGCATCCGCCGGTCATGTTGCTTACCTGGTCGACCTTTATTATGGAGGCCAGGGTCGGGGAAACGTTCATGGCCTTGTTGAAATTGTTGTTCGGGGCCTTAATCTTGGTGGCGTACGGGTCGGGGTTCTTGGGCTTTTTCGTTTTTTTGGCGCTGGCCTTACCCTTAGCCGCCTTGGGAGGATCCTTCTCGATCTTCTTTTTGGGGGGTTTGGTGGACATGCCCAGTTCGGAAAAGGTTCTTTTTTTCCCGGACGCGGCGGAGGAGCCCGGTGATAAGGGAAGAGAGGAGACGCTGGAATCGCTACCAGGGGTTAAGCTGTCGTCAAACAGCGATTCGAGATGCAGGGAGTGGGAGACCGCGGCAGGTTGTGTGGGGAGCACTGATGCGACATGAACGTTGGTGGCGGAGGCCGGGGTAGCCAACGCGGGTAAGGTCGTCGGCGCAAGGGGTGAAGTCACCGGCGGCTGCTGTATAACCTCATAGCATTTTAAAATCAGGTCGTCCACCTTGTCCTTGACAGCGGAGAGGTCGATACCTTTCTCCTGCTGCAGCTGTTTACGGACCTTACGCGCCGAAATGGATTCCGGGTCGGAGGCCCGGAGGATCTCTGGCGTTGCCAAAGTCGAAGGCATAAGGTTACGAGCATGAGGTACATTAGCTTAACCTATGTGGGGTAAAGTGTCGCTCCAGAGCAGCCATAGGGGGACTTCAATGAGAGTGACGTCGTGGCCCGTGTACAGGGGCGGCGGCGCACAGTACTCATCCAGTTGACCCTTCGTTCTACTAATTGCCAGGCACAACCCCGTATCAGCTAATGACTTATGAAAACAATTGTCATACAAACAGAGAACCGACACATAAGTACAGCACTGGGCGGCCAACAAGGTCGCATGAGGCACACACGCCTGACTAAAGTGACCGGCGACAATGTGTAGGACTTACCGAAGATCCGGCTTTCAAATTGGTTAACGTTGAGCGACATGTCGAATGAGGAGGTGTACACTCAGGTAAGTGCCTTGGGGTAATCAGTTTGTCGATACAAAATGGGAGAGAATGCGTGACAAGGCCGGGAGGTGAGCAAGGGTCAGAGACAATGCGGAATGTCAGTGGCGCCAATACAAGGTAGGGTGTGGAACCGGCGGTCGTAGAGAGCAGAGGAAAGACGGAGCGCTGTCAGCGGGCCACGCTAGCCGGGTGAGGTAGCAAGTGAGACCAGTTCCAACAGTTGAAGTCACAGGGCGGAAGAATAGAAAGGAAGTGTACTGAGGAGGGTCAACGAGGTTCGGCGGACGCGGGCGGGTGCGCGCGGGCCGTGAAAAGGCGGCGTGGGCAGGCCAAATGAGGGAGGCGGAGGGTGTCACGCCCACCGCGGGGCCCCTGACCACTGGTGCGATTAAGCCCACGCCCCACGTCAGGCCGTGACTGGCCGGTAGAGTCGGAGTTGGCAAGGGCCGTCAGGGGGAGGTGCTTCTGAGAGCGGGGAGCAGGCTTGTGTCAATGTGCTTCTAGAGGACCAGGGTTACGTGGACCGGCCGCTCGGCTCCCAGCTGCGACTGGACGGCAGGCCACACGGCTGGCAGCTACTGCAAGGTTAAGCCTTCAACGTTGGCCAGGTCCTAGGGTGCTACTTGAGCAGAGAGTGCGATCACGGCCATAGCCAAGGTGGGCCCTCGGAAAGTGCCAGGCGAGGTTCAAGTATGTCGAGTTGACAGTAGTGGCGGGGCCCCTGGCCCGTAGAGTAAGGCCCAGGTTGGAATGTCCATAGCTGCGGATGCTTGCTTGCGCGCCAATGATATTCATCCAAGTCAGTGGCACCAGCAACGAACATCCTGTGGAGGCTTAGACAATTAGGCAGAGAGACCCGTCAGTCCTTTGGAACGGCGGTCATTACGGCGCAACAAGCGCCAATCCCGACCCGTCCTTATCCAACTCTCTACTTCTCCGCCATAGCTGCAGACAAGGCCCCTACTACGTTTCCATCGACTTCCAGCCAAGTCAAGCCACCCTGGCCTTTTGGGTACCTTCACGGCACTTCCGCACCGTTCTGTTGGGCCCGTGCCAAACTTCTCTGCTACCTCCCGAACTCCCATCCGGCCTTGCCCTTCTTTATCCTAGTCAGGTAGCTTATGCCATCCCATCACCATTAAATCCCCTCAGTCTGCCAGCCTCACCTCATCACGCATCTATTCTTAGCGCCACCCCTCATGCATTTTGCACCAGCCACCTCTCCGGGCGCCCTTGCGCTGCTGCTGCTACTAGGTCTCGCTGACCCGGCCCGTGCGGGCCTCTACGGGGGAAAATCCAAAGTCATCGATGTGACCGCCAAAAACTTCCGCAAGGAAATCATCAAGACTGAGTTCCCAGTTATGGTCGAGTTCTACGCCCCGTGGTGCGGCCACTGTCAGCGTTTGGCCCCCGATTTCAACAAAGTGGCCAAGGCAGTGCAAGGCATCGCTAAGGTGGCGGCCATTGACTGTGACGAGGAAGCCAACAAGGCCCTCTGCGCCGCCTACGAAATCAAGGGGTTCCCGACCCTCAAGCTGTTCCCGTGGCAGAGCTATCCGGACAAGAAGAATCCCAAGCGGCGTAATAAGCTGCCCCTCGAGTATCAGGGCGGCCGTAGTGCCAAGGAAATCGAGGCGTATCTACTCCGCCAGGTCCCGGCCCACATTATCCGTGTCCAGACCCAGCGCCACGCCTCCCCACCGCCAGCCCTGGGTACCGCACCAGCCAAGGTGACGGGAAAGGTCACCCCACTCGGCCTGGCGGACTTTATGCGTCACGAACCCACTAAACCCAAGGTCATTCTCTTCAACGACAAGGACCGCCCTGCCCCGCTCTATAAAGGCCTGGCTATCCCATTCCGTCACTACCTGAGCTTGGGATGGGTGTCCAAAGCTGATAGTAAGGCCGATAAGGCCAGCCTGGCCAAGGAGTTCGGTGTCACCAAGTACCCGACCCTCATCGTCGTACCGGACGGTCGTCGGCCTTCCGATCGGGTGGTGTACGACGGCGCCATCAACCTCGACGCGCTCAAGGCTTTCCTGAAGCAGTACATCACCCCTAGAACCATCCCGGAAATCAGTGAGCCCAACGAGGCCGTGGCCGACGTGGACAAACCGGCCGACGTCGACGGCACCGTCCCGGAGATCCGTACCCAGAGCGATCTCGATACCCACTGCCTCATCCCTGTCGCGGACAAAGGTGCCTGTCTGGTGGCCATCCTACCGTACGATGATAGTGACGACGAGGATACTAAGCGGCACTCACACCGCCTGACCCTCCTGGCCGCCGTGGCCCGTAACCTTGGCACCGGTTCGACCGAAACCCCGCCCGTCCCGGTGGTCTGGATCAACGGGGCCACTTCGACGGCCAGCGCGCTTCGTTATGACTGCCGTCTCCCGGCCCTCAGCCCCAATTCCAGCGATGAGGCCGAAGGGGAGGCCCCGGCCAGTCGCCACCCTCTGCAGTTGGTAGCCCTTGATCCGCACCGCAAAGCCTACCGTGTGTACGGTGGCACGTTCAGCACCGAGGCCGTGGCCGACTTTGTCAAGGAGGTGGCCACCGCGGCGGGTACTGATTCGGCCGACGACCACCGTCACCCCGAGGAGTTCGAAATGGATTTCTCACCGACCGTCGTCGCGGCCCGCAAGACCATCAAGAAGCAGGCGGGCCCTGTGGAACATGATGAACTCTAAGGCTGGATGTAGTGTATATGGGAGAGGGGGCCTTAGATATGCCCTAATTCGGGAATATCGAGGCCTGCTGAAGACCACACGCCCACCTTGCGCTGTGCTTTGGACCCACCATCCCATACTTTTAACATATAAAAATTGTTCCATTCGTAACTGGCCGTGGTACAAGTACAGATGTAACACCCTTCATGCCATATACCTAACGAGTGGAAAGCTAACTGCAACTGTTCAAAAATGCAAATGTCTGGGTCAAGCTGTGCATAACTGTGTCGTGGCTCGGTTGCGCTTACGCCCATGTCCCGCCTTTTAATTTTATCATATATAAATTCCCAGATCACTTTCTGTATCTGAGTCTCAGGCGTTGAAACGGGCAGCGTTATGATCGCAAAAGAATTTCTTGGTGACGCCGCACTGGTCGTTCACGCACTGGGGGCACCGCTGACCGTACTGTTTGGTGATGGGTCGCTGGGCGTTGAGGTGTTCCTTGACAACGTCCGCCATAGCCTGGATGAACGTGGGGCTGTCATTAAGGGCGGCAGCGCGTTTGAAACCGGTGACACCAAGTTCGGCGGCCAGTTCGCCGTACTCCTGATCGAGCTCGTAGAGGGTCTCAATGTGGTCGGAGGTGAAGGCAATGGGCACCAGAACCAGGTTTTTGTGACCCCGCTTGGCCAGACCCTCAATCGCTGCGTCGGTCGGGGGACCCATCCAGGGTAACGGGCCGACTTTGGACTGCCAGACGAGGCGATAGGCGTTGCTGAAATTGAGCTCCTTCATCACTGCTTCAGCCGTCGCCGCCACTTCATTCGGATATGTATCCCCTCGGTTGACCACCGACATGGGCAGTGAATGCGCCGAAAACAGAATGATGGCGTTGGCGCGGTCCTCAGGTGAATACTCGTCCAGCTTGGCACGGATGCATTCGGCAAAGGCCTGTAAATTAAATGGGGCGGAGGGTAGGTAGGGAGACCATGAAAGAGGAGCGGGGTTAGAAGGGTGATCGAGAGGGCAATCAAAAGTAGGTGTAGGGGGGGAGAAGCCATCGGCCCTCTCATGATGGGCCAGGGCGATAGCGGATAAAGCGCCGACGCTTTCAGGCCCGATATGATCATGAAAGGCTTTTGTACAACCCCAAACCAAATTAGCTACGCTAGACACCACAGAGGGGAGGTGTACCACTCACTCGGCCATCCTATCGGCCACGGCTATAACAACGGTAGGTGTACTGATCCCCAAGTGAAAATAAGCCTTACCTTGACTAGGCCAGGGTGAGTGGGCCACCGATCGATGACACTCCATTGGATCTTGCCCTCGGGATCCAAAAGCTTCTGCTGGCGGTAAAGCTCGCTGAGGCTGCTTCCGGAGGTGGAACACGAGTACTGCGGGTACTGGGTAAACGCCACCACACGTCTGACTCCGTCCCGCTTAATCTCGTCCAGTGCCGTTTCCGTCAACGGGGCGGCGTACCGGAAGGCAATATAAGGTTTATGAGGAGCTGGAGGGGGAGGATGCAAATTTTCAAAACAGACATGTGGGTCTGGTGGTTAGTACGGGTCCGCTTTTCAGGGTAGGCGCTAATGAATCGCCTCGGTGGGGTATGATGCGCGGGAAAACCAAGGCGAGGCAGGTTCGCTATGCCGTCTGGCGTACGCCGCCTTTACCCTTCGACGTACACTTCGAGTCTACACTAGCACCCCTAGACGCCTCAGCGACTTACCGGTCTCAGGGTTCAACTCGTCTAGGATGGCCGCCATCCGTTCGCCTTGCAACGCGGTCCATTTGCCGATCGGCGACCCGCCGCCAATCTTGCGGTACTGCTCGATAATGGAAGGCGTCCGACGCGTAGCGATCCACGGGGCCATAAATTTTTGGAACGGTAGGGTCATTAGGTCACGGTCGTGGAAGAGGCGGCTTAGGAAATCGCCCACGTCCGTCAGTTTGGCAGGGCCGCCCATGTTCATGAGGAGGATGCCGGTCTTGGGTGGTCTAACCCACGAGTTGACGGCGGTGGCTTCGGTCGCAGCGTCAGATGTTGATTTTGTCGGACTAGTAATGTCAGTGTCGGCGGTGGCAGCGGCGGTGGCGGCTTTGGTAGCTGTGCCAGCGGACACATGGGCCCTGGCGGCAGCGGACGAGCTGCAAAAACGGCGAATAAGCATCATGGTGAGCAAGGGTAGATTCGTGTGCTGCGGCACGCGCGCTGCGGATTGTACGAATGTGGTGTAAGTGGCCAAAGGTTATGGACAATGAGCAGGCAATTCAATAAGCCTATGCGGGGAGAGAGGTTGATAATGGATGCAGGTATCTGGAAAGTATATTGACAGCAGGGCCATAACTTAAGTCAACGGTAGTCCTAGGAAACAATATTGGGAAAAGGAAGGGAGAGGAACCGCTGTGGTAGCGACAACAGCGGGATACTGGCAATGGCTGCCTGGTGGAACAGTTCAAATGCCAGCCATGTGGTTGACCAACAGAATAACCATACGTATCCCAGTCTTCGTCAGCTCTTCCTTAAGCCACCTTGTAATTACCTACAAGCACATTGGCTGCAGGACACGTAGTTAACAGGGGAGGAGGTTTTTGACATCTGCACTCGCCACGATCGCATGTTAACCCCACGTATCAGCGATGGCCGTGATCGGTATATTTTTCTTACTGTACCCAGTTGTTTCTATTGGCTGTAGTCAAGGGTTTGCCGGGAGGTGAGAGAGAGAGGAGATTGGGCCTAAGGAAGGCCAGAAAATGTCTAAGCCGCACATATTATGCAGGAGAAGCTGCACGCCAGGTCCCAACACCCGTGGTGATAGAAGACAATATTCGGCAGGCATGGCGGGCGGCCATTTCTACCTTGTCTAAATCGGCGGTTCATTGTGTCAATTGGAACAAGCAGCCATCCCGAGTGGCTGCGTCAACACGTTGTCAGGGTACTCTCGAGTGAGGAAGTCTAAACCCTGCCTAATATTCCTCCTTTGACCTGCTAGCAAAAGAGGTACCCCCCTCCTACGCGCACTTGTAGTTCGCAAGGTGCGTATCGGGAGTCGGGATCGCCGACTGGAACGAACCGTGAGGCGGTAAGGGGGACTGGAGGCGTAGTCAGTGGTTCAGGGGCTCCGTGTCGTGACTGCCGTGCGTTGGGTGACACCGACTGGGGGACGCTAGCCTTCCTGGGGTGGGCCCGTGTGAACGATCTTATGCAACTCTCGCACGTAGTATCCCTCTCTCGCTCTCTCTATATATCCCAAGAGCCAGTAATGATAACCATCGCCTGATATGCCCAGTATAAAGAAAATCATCCCATTCGTGATTCAGGGATATGAAGCGACTGACCGTACAGTTTGGCTCAGACCGAGCGATATC
Organism: Tieghemiomyces parasiticus; assembly: GCA_027575765.1. NCBI lineage: Eukaryota > Fungi > Kickxellomycota > Dimargaritomycetes > Dimargaritales > Dimargaritaceae > Tieghemiomyces > Tieghemiomyces parasiticus. The sequence continues at coordinate 14,541 of JANBPT010000271.1, forward strand.
TGACGAGTTGACGAGCTGTTGGGAGGACTAGAGGAACTAAGCACACTTTCCTTAGGGTAACGTGACTGTTCACGCGGGAACACCGGCCCGCTATCCTTATCGTGTCAAGTAATGGCAGTGCAGCCGTCGTAAGTGGACCTACGTTGCCCCCCCCCGAACGGGCTCGTGCGACGTGTCCCTGGGTGATTGCGCCGCGGGGCGCCCTTGGAGAGTAGATGGAGGAGGGAGAAATACGGAGTGTCCCCGCGGTTGGGTTGTACTAGCAGACTCGCTTCTCCGCCGTCACATAGGCACGCCTATGGGAAGTCTCGGAACCGATGTCGTTTGGGATAAGAGCGCAGTAAATAGGCTGTATCAACCAAGATAAGCAACCTGATCCTACCAACGGGCTCCTTGTACCTGATTCCACTATTTTATTAGCAACAAGTAATGGTTGCTCCATAGTCTAGGCGACGACGACAATGCCAGCAACAATTAGAGTGCCACTGTGACAGACCCGCCTCTTCCTCCAAGCGCCCACTACAGACTCATCTGGGGGATCGAGTCAGGCTACACGTCGTCCCAAACTACGATACCCACGCTTCCTTTCTTACACTATCTATCCGTACGACGTAGGCGTGGTGTGGGTTTAGAACACCTCCTTTAAAGCCGCCTAATCCAAATTACGGCATGCAGCAAAGCATGTTTCAAGCTTACGAAAAAAGATTGAATTGGATGGGAGTAAGTAAATCAGGGCCGTCACGGTAAACAGATCAATGCCCTCCGGGATACAGTGTGTATCCATATGACTGCTCTTTCAGATTTGATTGTCGTCGGTGCCTATAACGTGCGCGCTGGCCACGAGAGGATCAGATCCCCGGCATCCTGGACAAGGCTCAGATGAGCGGAACTGATACAGCACTGCTAATAAATTCCCATGAAACGTACTGGCCGCCTTCGGCCCAGGATCAGATGACTATTTACGCCAGTCATGGAGGATTATGAAAAGGAAGCAGTGGACCCTGGTATCCCCAGTTTCTGGTAGCTATTGGGAAAGGCAGCCTATTCACGGCCGCACCCCCAGGCCCCCCACTAGACCCTATGGGTGGCCAGGTAGGTGAAGACCAAGGCGGTAGTCCGTGCCGACCCCCGCCTCTTTAGCCTACCAGGTTCTGGCTGCAAGGGTCAGGGTAGTCCGTGTTCACCTGCCAAAGCCACGCAAGGTGACTATTGCCAGGGGTTCAGATAGAAAACGTGGCGGCACTTGTGCAGGTGTTCTTTTTTGCATGAGAATCAATTATATCCGTGCTTTCGGCCGGTAGTAGATAAAATAGCAGTGGATATCTCCATTTCTGGTTGGTCAGCGATTCATAACGGCGGTTTGGAGACTCAACTGGCTTCAATATTTCATAAGCTATACCCATAAAACCATAGCGAAGGCTTTGAACCAGCTCATGGATGCCAACGCGAGGAGTGGGCGGGGGTTCGACAAGGATGGCCTATTTTACCTCCTTTGCGCCGCGTGCAACGTCGTACCCGTGACGGCTTCAACTTCAATCCACGGCCGCCAACCGGGGGAGGGGCGACCCCCGAGGCGAACTAGAGATGGTAGGAAGCATCCACAGTCCGCAGCACCTGCTTCCCAATCCCGCCACCCCCACCGCCACCAGGGAGCGCGCGGTGAGACTGTACATCCCTACTAAGCTGCTTCCAGTGCTTCCACCTCACCCTATCCGATTTTTTGTTCGTTTCTCTGAGTCTTATGCGGCCGTGCGGGACTGCTCTCCCTTCGCTTTTTTTAACGTCAGAAGCAAACCAGACTCACAGACACTTACTGGTTTTCTATTGGCTTGCTAGCACCGTTTGTGTAAGGGTAAACAAGGCACTGGTCTTTGACAGTTGAGTGGACGCGCACTTGTAAGGGCACGCTGGGTTGGGGTTGTACAGAGCCTCATCTTTCTATGTGACCAGATAAGCGGGATAAAATTGCGAAGACAATAATACGCCGTCCAGCCGGTTTCTATTTTTCGCTTAGCCGTCGCCTCGTGTTTTCCCGTCTAGAGTGGACTGCTTTATTAGGTTCCCCCTTAGTGCCTGCTACTCCTTAGCGACTGGTCGATAAAGAACAGGTTTTCGACCACCAGAAATCAGCCAACGGTGGCCTTGACGACGTCCTTTGTACTGGTCATCCTTGTGCGACCCTGTACCTGAACTTTTCGACAAATGACAGTCCAAAGGTACAAGCCTTCCGCTTAAACGGAAGGGCGGTGGACGGCCGTTGTTGGAGTACATCAACCACCGTCGCTTGATTTGAATATACGGTTACGATGTGCGGGATAGGGCAGTCCCAGTGGGCCTCGTAAAACTAGACCTTGTGCGACGGCGCCGCCTTGCTGCGCTGGGTATGCGGCGTAAGGGAGGGAAAAAATAGGCGAAGGTTGTCAATGTATCTGGTTTTGGTAAGTAAAATAGTATATTCCGTGCTCCAAAATACCGGCTAATGCACTGGTTAGAACTAGAGCGGCTGTTATGGTTTAGGCGGAGCTCCTATAGTGCAAGGGGGGCTAGTTGTACATGGCCATGATGGGGGAAGACAAGGGAAGTGACCCCGAACCTGTCGAGCGAGATAATGTGTACCTAGCACTCGAGAGAATTATTTTTACTCTGTTCCCTGCAGCGTGCGGCATGTGGCTCCGACCCACCTGACCGCTCGTGCCTCCTTCCTTGTGCCTGTTTATCGACTAATCAACACCGGCTGGACTGCTCTCGCGACCATTAGAAATACGGAAAAAAAGAGGATCTCCTGATGACTTCTGTACCCTAGCCCCCTCACATTGCTCGGTTGTGGTGGGCGACTATGTCGTGGACGATTAGCTATAAAACCCCGATTCGCCCACCTACCTCCTATCTCCAGTATAGCTGATCCATATCCTCTCCCCAGGTTAAATTCTCGAGGTCCTGGTCGTTCTACCCATCGCCTTATATAGTCGTCTTAAGCCCACATCTACTTATTCTACCGCCCTTGTATCTCTCAACAGCCGATCACTGCGCTCAGATTCGCCCGCATTACCCTTCGTTGCCGTGACATCTATCCCAAAGCCAGCCGATCGTATATACACATCCGACTCTGCCTGTCCAAAAGAACTGCCGCCTACCTGGCCTATTGTTCTTATTTCCCAACGTTATTTATACCCACTATATTTCACCACTCTACAGTCCAAAAGCCTGTGCTATCCTCATAGAATCGCTGATTTCTATAGTCACTTCTCCCCACCTTCGGTTCTGTCGTGCCCTTACCACACCGTTCTCGCCTTCCTACCCAATAATAGAGTATCACCCCGGTTTATCGCCATTCAATGGACCTTACCGATCACAGTACTACCCGCAAACCCAGCGCCCTCAAGACCGCCGGCCGCATTGTCACCGCTCCGCTACGCATCCTAAAGAAATGTCTTGCCAAGACCAATCTCACCTTTTGGATCATCGTGTCCGTGGTGATCGGTATCCTTCTCGGTAAATTCGCCCCGGACTTCGCTGTGCGCCTCAGTCCGTTTGCCGAGGTGTTCATCCACATGGTGAAGTGCCTGGTTACCCCGCTGATTTTCTCCACCCTTGTGGTGGGTATCGCCGGCCACGGTGACGACCTGAAAGCTGTGGGCCGCCTCGCCCTCAAGAGTTTCATCTACTTTGAGGTCGTCACCACCCTCGCTCTGGTGGTGGGCTTGGTCTTCGTCAATGTTTTCAAACCTGGCCAGGGCGTCAACCTTAGCAATGCGTCCACGAAGGATGGTGAGGCCCTGAGTAAGCACGACCTGGGCTGGGAGTCGGAACTCCTCAAAATAGTGCCCACCAGCTTCTATGACGCCGCTGCCAAGAACGACGTTCTGGGTATCGTATTCTGTGCCATTGTGTTCTCGATCGCCCTTATCCAGCTCAAGACCCGCGAGCACCGCGTGACCATGATCGGGTTTTTAGACAGCCTGGCCGCCACAATGTTCAATGTCACTAGCATTGCCATGTTGTTCGCGCCCATCGGTATCGGCGCCGCGCTGGCCACCACCATCGGCCAGAACGGGCTGGAGGTACTCATCAACCTAGGCAAACTGGTCGGCTGCCTCTACGGCGCTCTGATCGGGTTCATCTTGATTGTTCTATTCCCGATTGCCCTCCTCGCCCGTGTACCCATCATGTCCTTCCTACGGGCCGTAGGCCGTCCCTTCCTCATTGCTTTCACCAGTGCGTCATCGGAAGCCGCTCTGCCGATCTCCATGGAGAATCTGCAGAACATGGGTGTCCCGAAGAACATCGTGGCCTTTGTGTTGCCCGCCGGTTACTCTTTTAATCTCGATGGCACTACTCTGTACCTATCCTTGGCTGGTGTGTTTGCCGCCCAGGCTGGTAATGTTGACTTCCCGCTCAGCCAGCAAATCGCCATGATGGTGACCCTCATCCTGACCAGTAAGGGCGTGGCTGCCATTCCGCGCGCCTCGCTCATTGTTCTGTCGGCCGCCCTCGCCCAATTTAACCTCCCCCTTGAGGCGATTGCTGTGATTATGGGTGTCGATGCATTCATGGACATGGCCCGTACTTCCGTCAACGTCTTTGGTAACTGCCTGGCCGCCGTCGTCATTGCCCGCTGGGAGGGTGTTTTCCCCCATGTCCCCCCAGCTGCTGATGCGGAGGGTGAGTCCGAGAAGTTCATTACCGAAAAGGACCTGGAGGCCGATACTGTGTCCAAAGACATTGACATTGAGAGTGTCAACTCGGTCACCAAGCGCTAGAAAGACCTTGAGTGGGCGTTCACGGGGCGGATCGTGGTGGACTAGATATCGTCGTTGAACGGAGAGGAATTCTCGACGCAAGGCATCGCGTGTATACTAAAACGCCAGCACTTCACTTTCTTTCCTGTATTTTTTGATTTATTTTCCAGTCTTGGGGTTGCCCAATTGCTTACCAGGGCCTGCCTAGACAGATCCAGTAACTACATCCTTACTCTTGGCTACCTAGCAATAACGATTACCATAACGTCCTTTTTGGTGGTCTCTGTAACGTCTTCCATTACCTTTATATTTTGGTGCCGCATGATCTAGATGGCCTCGTTCCAGTCGAACATATTTTTACCGGTACTCGCTTCTGCTTTTAGTTTCCATACTCAATTTTGAAATGACCTAATACATTATGTCAAACCTTACCGTTCAGGACTAAAATATAATTAAGCTAGCGTCAACCGCTTGTCGGTCTAACGGAAACGGTCAGGGTTGGACCCCATCGCCTTATGAGGCTCTACGGCGAATTTCAAATGTCACTAGCTCGCGTGGCACTCTACTGGTTCTAGGTGACAGCCGCGTCAGCCACTGTAAGGTACACTACCTATATGCTTCAATTCAGGGGCGACTAATCCAGACGCAGCTCCGGTTAGCGACTCACCCGCACCTCTCAACCACCGGCCGATCTTGAGGATCCCACCAGGCCACATAAACGGAGTTGTTCCCCTGTTAACCTTCTGATTCGCAACTCGCCCCGCCTTTGCATTTGCCCCTACTACAATCCCGTCATTCCGATCGCACCCACCATGCTCCTCTGCGGCCGGCTAGCCTCCCGGGCGTCCCGACTGCCGATCGCCACGGGCGCCCGGAGCCACTACTGTCGCCACGCCAGCACAGGAAATTCCAAAGTGTACAATCAAACACTCCGCCTCCCACAGACTGACTTCCCGCAGCGACCCCAACGGCCCGCCAACTACGCGGCGACGAGCCGCCACCTGGCCGACCAGATCTACGCGTGGCAGTTGGCCAATAACCCTGGCCCACAGTTCATTCTGCACGACGGGCCGCCCTACGCTAACGGCGATCTGCACTTGGGCCACGCCCTTAACCGGATCACTAAGGATATTATCAACCGGTACCAGGTCCTCCGAGGCCGGCGCGTCCGATACATCCCTGGATGGGACTGCCACGGCTTGCCCATTGAGTTAAAGGCCCTCGCCAAGTTGGGTACCGCCAACGGGAAGGCCCCCGCGACCGACGCAGGTGACGGTGCCGCGGCATCTCTAGACCCGCTCAAGATCCGCCGCGTGGCTCGTAAGACTGCCCTGACCACGCTCGAGGCCCAAAAACGCGAGCTTCAGGAGTGGGGCGTCCTGGCCGACTGGGACGTGGTCTACCGGACCCTCGATCTGGACTACGAGGTCCGTCAGCTCGGTGTATTCCGGACCATGGTGGAAAAGGGGCTGATTTACCGTCGCACCCGCCCCGTGTACTGGTCTCCATCATCCCGGACCGCCCTGGCCGAGGCCGAGCTTGAATACAAGGCGGATCACCGTAGCCAGTCTGCCTACGTTCGGTTCCCCATGACGGTGGACGCCACATTGGCCAAACGGCTCGGCGTGCAGCTTCAAACGTTGCACAATCGGCCTGTTTACGCCCTAATCTGGACGACCACTCCGTGGACCCTACCAGCCAACCGCGCGATCGCTGTCCACTCAGAGATCGAATATGTTCTGGTGGACCCGTCGTCGTCCGGGCACGACGGAATTACCACCCCACAGGCTGGTGACACCGGCCCAGGACCACTCTACATCGTGGCCAAGGCCCGCCTAGCTGATCTGAGTGCTAAGCTCGGCCTTCCCGCCGGCTCCCCCGGCTTGACCACCGTTGCCGGCTCTCATCTAGTGGGCCTGACCTACCTGCATCCGCTCAATGAAACCATTCTCCCGGTCATTGCCGCATCCTACGTGACGGCGGACTCGGGCACGGGTCTCGTACATACGGCCCCGGGCCACGGGTTAGAAGATTACGAGGCTTGCTTGGCCTTAGGTATCCCGGCCTATGCTCCCGTAGACGACCGGGGCTGCTTCACGGCGGAAGCCGGCCCGGCCCTCATCGGTAAAGCCGTGCTCACGGAGGGCAACCGGGCCGTGCTCGACCTTCTCACCGCCGCGGGGGCCCTCCTGCACCGGGAAACCATCGTGCACAGTTATCCGTATGACTGGCGTAGCAAGCAGCCGGTGATCCAACGTGCTACCCCGCAATGGTTTGCCAACCTGCACAGCATCCAGACCCCGGCCATCCGGGCTCTCGACGCTGTCGCCGCCTTACCCACCTCCTCCATCACGCGCTTGCAAGGATACGTAGCCGGTCGCAAGGAATGGTGTATCTCGCGGCAGCGCGCCTGGGGCGTGCCCATCCCGGTGTTGTACAATGAGGCCACCGGGGAGGCACTCTGTACAGCCGCAACCATAGACCACATCATTGGTGTCCTCCAGGAGCGCGGAACCGACGCCTGGTGGTATGGCTCCGTCGTCGATTTCATTCCGCCGGCCTACCGTAATGACGGCCAGACATACCGCCGGGGCACCGACACCATGGATGTGTGGTTCGACAGCGGTACATCATGGACGCTCCTCGAGGCGTTCCGTCCACCGGCTGACCAGGACCCACAGCCCCTGGCCGACCTGTATCTCGAAGGGAGTGATCAGCACCGCGGGTGGTTCCAGTCCTCACTGCTGACCGCGATCGCCACCACCGGCCGGGCACCCTTCCGTAAATTGGTTACTCACGGGTTCACGCTGGACGCCGAGGGCCGCAAAATGTCGAAATCCCTGGGCAATGTCATTGACCCACGGACGGTGGTTCAAGGTGGGGCCGACCGTCGGCGGCAACCGGCGCTGGGCATCGACGGCCTCCGGCTATGGGTCGCGTCGACCGAGTACACTAAGGACGTCACCGTGAGCGACCAGGCGTTGGTCACCGTGGGGGATACCCTGCGCAAGTTCCGCAACACTGCACGGTTCATGCTGGGCAACCTCGATACTGGCACGGTCGGCGAGACCAACGAGGTCATCACGGACGTGGATCGCTACGCCCTCCTAGAACTGAACGACTTTTTGGCGCAGGCCACCGCAGCCTACGACGCCCTGGCCTTCAACAAGGTGTATCAGCACCTGGCTCGGTTCACCAATGCGTTCCTATCTGCGTTCTATTTTGATATCACCAAGGACCGGTTATATGCCGAGGCCCCCGCCAGTTCTCGCCGGAGATCGACCCAGGTCGTGCTCCACCATCTGCTGCGTGGTTATGCCAGCGTCTTGGCCCCGCTCACGATTCATCTGGCTGAAGAGATTCACCATCATCACCAGAAACGAGTTTCGGAACCGTCTCCGTCACCGACTCCCGCGTCAACCGTCGAAACTGTCGATTCGAGCATTACGAAGCCGGCGAGCGTTTATGCCCAACCTTGGCCCACGCCAAACCCTGAATGGGAGGACTCCTCGCTACGACACACTTGGCGGGCTCTCCTACCCGTCCGTGACGAGGCTATGTTGGCCTTGGAGCGTGCCCGGCAGGAGAAGCACATCGGACGGTCGCTCGACGCCGATCTGGTATTCTACGTATCCGAAGGACCCTTGGCCGCTCAATGTCGTGAGGCCGGTCGGTTGTTTAACATGGTACCCGATGACTTGGCTGAGGTGTTCATCGTTTCGAACGTCCACCTGACAACCGACCCTGCGGAGTGGCGACGAGGGCAAAGTGAGGGCGCCTATTTGGCGGTAGGCAACACCGTGCCTGTGAATTATCCGGTGGCCCCCCACCATGGAGTAGTCGAAGGCACTGTACAGGTAGCCGTGCGCCAGGCAACCAAACACAAGTGTCCGCGGTGCTGGCGGTTGTGTAGCGCCGGGGTCGATGTCCTCTGTCCGCGGTGCCGGGAGGTTGTGGGCGGCATTGAGGACGTTGCTACCGCTTGATACTACATCGCGGGGGTGCTCCACCACAAGTTAAACTGCGAAGCAACAACACCTTCGTGGTTCCTGGGTTTTGGAAATAAAATGTGAAATAAGCAAGAATTGGCGTCAACCGTCAAACTAGGCTGGCTGTGGATGCAGATGAAAAATGGCTATCTGCATCTCGCAGGATGTCCTTCTTCTCTCCCCCCCCCCACCTACCCACTCCATCTCCTAATATGGGTCACCTTCACCAGACCTGAGAGGCGAACCATTGGCGAATTATGTATTGGGTAGCGACGACTTTGAACCCTTATTCGTTACCCAATTAGGCAATGGAAATCTAGCCGCTCTTACTCCTCGCCCAGATTCAAACCTCCTCGACACTATATATCCTTACGTGATGCCCGTGATCGACCCGTGGTTAGCACATCCTTCCCACCGGCCTGGCCTTTTGAGAGCATGACACCCGATTGGTTTCTGCGTTTGGCAAATGCGTGCTGGTAAAAGGGATTAACAGGCCTTCGCAAGACCGCATCAGCGCCAACTGGTGGCCTTGTATCCTCTCTATTTAGTTTGTCTGGCCCATAGCCGACTATAGGGGAAAAAGAAATTATTAGCCAGGTTCATCGTTGGTAATCGTCTATCCTGGTACGAGGCCTGGAACAGGTGGCGGACTAGGACCAGACAGGGTAGGTAGCGCCTGTCACGGTCGACCTGGCGTCTAACGAGGAGACCTCTATGTATAACCGTATGTAGTCGGGCTGATGGAGTGTCCGTAACAGATAACCCCGAACCGTCGGTGACGGCGCTGGCCCTCCCCCCCCCCACACTTCTTCTAAACAACCAACCAATGGCCCGGAGTCATTCGCCACCATCACATCATCGCCCCGACCCCATCGATCAGGGCTAGATAATTCAACCATTGGAAAAATAATGGGGGAGTGATCCGTCAACGGACGTTGGATCGCTTTTAGGCCCTCCTAAACGGACCTGCGCAACAGCCGCTCATTGTTCTTCACTATGTGCAATGTCTAACGACCGTACAGTACTGCCTTCGAAGCTGACCTGTGATATGTGCGTTTAGTAATGAATGGTTCTCACCTCCTTGCCTTGTGCTTCATTGGCGTTCATTTATTTATGCGTATTCCAACAGACTCGACTTCGTTTCTCATTCTCTCTATTCCCTGTCCTCACTTCGTTAATACTTCTGGCCCCCCTTTAATTTTCCATTCTAACGTGAGTATCATGAAGCTCCTTTAGGCCTCCATTTTCCCCCGTGGCCCACGCACTCGATAGTGTGCCCAGCTTCTGACGAAGTCGCCTTTACTTCCAATCCCTTTCTTTCCGACCTATTAGGCACTTTGCTCCATTCATGTGCGGATAAGAGTGAAATTGGGCCATCTAGGTATATCATCTCACTCAGTATGTCAAAAGGGACGTGCAGTAAAGCCATCCCAACCCCCATCCATCCGCTCCATACCTTATGCTGTACATCCCATGTCGAGCGCCAGTCCTATAGCGATCTTTTTTGTGGATCGGATATTTAACAGATGATGTGCACCAATCGGATGTAAGAGAGGGGAGCAAGTTAAGACTGGAGGTGGGCCTACAAGGGACCCCCAATGATATAGGTTGCCAAAGTGTGCTTAGGCCTGGTAGGCTAAATGATGAACGGTTAGGGTCGCTGGCTAGATGAGCCGGTTATCGGGCCATTTTATGTCGATAGATTTCCTAGCCCCGTCAGTACTAGTCGAATGGCGGGCAGGGTGTGGACTTCGATCGCCTACCCGGTTGCTCGCTCGGTTGGTGAAGAAATGAATCGAGGTAATCATGCCCACAGACAGCGAACGGAAAAAGGGTGAGCAGCGGTAGGGGGAAATAGAATCGACATTGCTCGTACTGATCACTGCTAGGATGAAATGGCAAGGGAGGGGGTATCCGGTTGATTTTTACCCGTGAGTTAGGTAGGGTTAACTCTTCTTTCGATGACACTGATCCACACTAAAGCAGGTACGCAAATGGGCCACTGTGATTCAGGGTCACTACGTTGTGACATATTTGCACAGACCACTGGTTTCGTGTAATATTTATTGATGGCGGGTTAATGCGTGCTTCGGGGTATACCACGGTTGACCTTACATGGCTCTCGTAATTCTTCCCTACCCCACCCTGTGGTGTAGAAGAAATACGCGGTGTGGTCATACGGTATAAGGAAAAGTAAGTTATAAGGTAAGCATTTTATTGAGGCGGCCGACGGACAGTCATTAAATGTCTTCCGACTTTGTTTACACCAGATGACATTGGCGTGGTAGCAATGATAAAATTAGTCTTAAGCGAGCGTCACCAAACATACAGCAAGAAAAAGGACAAGAATAGCAAGGCGTGGTATTCTAGAAAAGGCTAATCATACGGCAGTTGAGAGGACAGTATTGACGTCTTCGATTAACTTGGCTTATCGTTGTCGCATAGATACCCTGGGTGAGACTACGCTGTTCGCAATGCTGTCCTGAAGCGACGATTATTCCGCCCGGTCCCCCTCCACCGACGTTTCTGAGTGCCACTGTAACGCTCATATCGAGCTAATCGCTTTAGTCATATACTCGTCGCTGGTAGTGACTATGTGACGGGGATGGAATGCACTACCTCGACCCCTTCCGGTTTATAGCGATCTACGCTGGATCTTGGTCGGATCAGCGGACATACGCCATATTCTGGCCGGTTCCAGACCCTTGTCAAGTCGAGGACGGCCATCAATGATACGTTCCGGAGAAATGGAGAGCGAAAGCGTGGTGGCGCCCCTCTCCTCCTTTTTATGCCCCCTAATCTCCTTTAATCTACAACGCATGGAGCTATGGCTCCCCCCCCCAAAAAAAAGGATCCGTACCGATCCAGAGTGACCACTTCCTCCTCATCCCCTGCATAATGCCGTTAGTAGATTGGATATCGATGTGACAATCGATTCCGCTGAGGCGGAGGGTACGGTTGGTTTAAGGATAATCCTTTTGCGGCTAATAATCTACTGGCGGAGGGGCGTGGAGAGCGGGAGGAGGAGAAGAAGTCAGCTCAGTTAACGTCGCGTAGAAAGCTGCGATTCTCATGTGTGGAGGTAGAGAGAATGAAGAGAGGGGGAAGGAGATACAGGTCAGGGATACATCGACTGGCCATGCCTGTGCTCGACGGGATATAAAACCTGACCGTCCTGCTGCCCTATTCATCAGCTCACACACCCTCCAATATTCGGTTCAGAGCTCGCTTTCTCGGGCCCCTCCCCCCTTCTCCTTTTAACGTCAGTGCACTGGCTGCACTGCTACGATCCCACTCTCCCTTACGCACCGCTACTTGCTTCAGTCAACTACCTCCACGCAGTAATTACTTTCCCTATAACATTACTGACCCCCCATCAACAGCCATAGCGCCCCCTTGACAACACCATGCGCTTCTTTACGCCCCTGGCTCTCCTCACTGCCAGCCTTACGGCGCTGGTCACCCCGCTCGTCGCCGCCAAACGCGAGGTGGTGGTATACTACGCCGACTGGTCCAGCGCCAACATGCCCCCAGAGACGATCCAATGGAGTAAGATAACCCGCCTGAACTACGCCTTCGTGGTCCTGGACGGTGAGCAAAACATGGCGGTCGGGACGCCCGAACTTCTAACCAAAGTGGTAACCTTGGCCCACCAGAACAAAGTCAAAGTCAACTTGGCCATCGGTGGGTGGACTGGGTCGGGCAACTTCTCAAACATGGTTGCCACCGAAGCCACTCGGTCGCGGACCATCACTAATATGCTCGCCCTGGTTGACCAGTACAATCTGGACGGTCTGGATGTTGACTGGGAGTACCCCGGCCGCATGGGAGCGCCGTGTAACATCGTGGACGAGGCCAACGACTCGCCCAACTTCCTCATCTTCCTCAACGCCCTGCGCGCCGCACTGGACACCAAGTATACCCCCGCTGGCAGCAAGCTGATCACGATGGCCGTTCGGGTGGATCCTTTCGACGTGAATGGAGCACCCATGACCGACGTGAGCGCGTTTGCAAAGAGTATCGACTTCATCCAGGTGATGGCCTACGACATCTACGGCGCCTTCTCCCCTACGACGGGCCCCAACGCCCCGTTCCAGTGCGACGTTGCCCAAAAGGGTCAGTACAGCTATGTGCAGTCTATCCAGGCCTGGATCGCCGCAGGATTCCCCGCGAATAAGATCATTGCCGGTCTGCCCTTCTACGGACGCGCTATGCAGGCCGCTGAGGCCATGGACGGCACGACACAATACGTCCCGCAGGTCAAGACGGTCATCGCTGGCGATAAGGACGACGCCGTGTACCAGTCGGCCTGCCTCAAGGACCCGGCCCAGTTCTCAACCGTGTGGAAGTACCGCCAGCTGCGCGCCCAGGGCTTGGTGAATGCTGATAATACCGCCGGCGCCGGCTGGACCCGGTACTGGGATGAGACCTCCAAGACCCCCTGGCTGTACAACGCTGCTAACAAGACTATGATCTCGTACGACGATACGCAGTCCATCACCATCAAGGTCCAATGGGCTTTGGGGGCCAGAGGTACTCAGACCGCAGGGCTGCCCGCGTCGCCCCAGGTGGCCGGCGTCCAGGTGTGGGAACTGAGCCAGGATAACGGCGAGCTGCTCGACAGTATCAATAAGGCCATCAGTGGCCTACCCCGCCCCAAGTGCAAGCCCCGCAAGCTCAGCTAAAAGAATCAACGACAGCGATTCTTTTAAGTGAATTTAGCTGATCTAGTTTGGAAATGATAAGTGGCACAACTCAATAAAATAGCGGCATATTTCGCCTCCCCCCACGCCAGCGCTATAGATAATTTTATTTATGGACCGACTCCTTCAAATAAGCGGGTACATCACGCGGCTGGTTATACGGCGCCCCCTCCCTTAACACTTACAGTACTCTCCGTCGACATACCAGCAGCATATCATATGAATGAGTCGCAGCTCAAAGGTCGAAAAAGTTAAAACTCCTCCCTCTCCACTCTAGGTAATCTGCGCTCGGCTACCACTGGTTTTGCTAGGCCAGTGACGGTGACCTACGCCAAAACTCCTATCCTACACCCAACGCGATCCCGACATTCAGGGGTCCGGGCCTCTACAGGGTAGGCGGTAAAGTGATACTTTTTAGTCTTCATGTGGCCAGCGAATACCCACCTATTCTTCGGCTCGATTCGCACCTGCGGACCAATTTGATCGATGTATTCGTTGCTTATTGTAATCGTAGGCCCGTCGGACCACCGTCCCAGCCTAAAATCATTTTCTTCCATCGGGCGGCGGTTTCCAGGTCTACCTTCCTGATGGAATCAGATCAACCGCCAAATGATCACTGGAAAGTTTGCAGACCAGATTAGGGCGACAGAGACTGATCCTCCTCCTTATCCGGAGTGGCCTTCTGATTGACGTTGCTTCACAGTTTTAAGGTGGCTTTCGTCAACTCTCCCAATTATACCACATAGTTTCCCACTACCGTGTTCCCCCGAGGGTATTGGGGTGGGGAATACGGCCCCAGAGAAGGGGGACACAACAGGTGAAGGCTGAGGGAGTGAGACTTCGTGAGGAGGCCAAAGGGAAAAGGACGTCTATAGCACATTTAACGAACCAACGCTTATGAGCAATCTATCCACTTAAAATATATATGCATGTTCGCAGATGAGAGGAAGTCTTTTGCTAGAGTAGAGGGGCTTGTTACTGGTTCCTCTTCCATGCTGGCGAGGGCCCGGGCACCAGCCGAGTTCGACTCTGAAATCGGAAGGTCGCTGCCTTCTTGATCATAAAGATGCGGTGGTTCGTAGTGGAAGGCTGTGCCTTTGGACCGGGAGGTCTTCTGGTAGGTTTCTTGGTTACAATACGATGTACTTAATTATATCCAAAGCATTATATACTTCAACAATGCACAGTGAGCCTTCAAGTATTGCCTTCGGTTCATTCGCCGGTGACCCTCCTCAGACCACCCTCTTTTCTATCCCGCTCTGAACCTCTTCTTTGGACCGCACATCCCGTTACGCTCTTACCACCTTGTGTCTCTCTCTCTCTCTCTCTTAGGTCACTCTGGCATACTCCATCAATACAGCCTATACCCTTAATCTCCCCGCCGTAATTAACTCCAAAATGCTAACCTTCTCTCCGCCCAGGTCACGGCCGAAGGATGTCTACGTTGGCCTGGCAGCCATGTTGGACCCTGTTTTCGTCTGCCTACCTATTATGTCTAAGAGACTAGTTCGAAACTATGTGGACCAACGCTGTCTTGGTAGATCCCTTGGTTATACCATCAACGGGCCTGTGCTGCTGAATTTGATTGGAACAAGGGCAGAACTCTGCTAGAGATAGAGCTGTAAAAAGTCAATTGGTGACAGACCCAGGACAGTTTTCCTTCCCTAATCACTTGATATTACACTGCTATCCTAAACACTGAATCCTCTTACAATCTCAGTGACAGCTACCGCCACCGGTGGATACTCTATGTAACTGATTTCCCATGCTAACTATTGCGGAGGGAGGGGGGCAGCCATTTTCCTCCTTTGGTTAATACGATACCTTACTTATCTCCGTACAGCCATGAATAGACGTAGGTTTGCGGATCACAATGTAGAGAGTACGTCACCACGATGCAATCCTTCACCTCCAAACCCATGACCATGAGTAAGACGAAATATAAAAGTAAAGGACGGCCCCGCCATGGGAGCCACGCCTTGGATGAGACACAAGGCCGGAATCCCTTGTATACCCTCACCAAGGGCCTGGCAGAGACTCAAATAAAGCGCCGATCAGAAATCTTACCCCAATCGGTTATGGAGTACGCTGCGTGATAAAAAATATTCGTCATGCTAATGCCGTGCATCGCCGTAGACGTACTTAATAAGTTACTATTCACCATGATTCTTATTCTTTTCTAACTACTATAGACATTGTACTTACCCTGCCCGTACGGTGTCCTCGTATTTCGAATGGTTTATACCTTATACGAGTATAGACCTGGCAGGAATTTAGTCTGAAACGACTTCACTCTGTGATGGTTAGATATGACGATACCCGTTACCAAGGATGCCACCTTTTAATCAATACCAATACTTCTTATTCAAGAAATAGAACCCATCCGCATCCGCAACATGGCATATGTGTGCTGGTGAGACGAGGGCCATCAGGTAGTGCGGCTCATGGTAACGGAAAGTGGGAAATGTTTTCGGTTACATTCTTGTAAGCGGCCGACCGAACAACGTCTGGGTCAAACAAGAACAAAGGCAGCTTAGCAGTGAGTGAAGCCCCCATGGTTACCTACCATGTTTAGCGAAGTTTAGGAGACAGGAGAAAGCGCAGATTACCTCCCAGAATCGTGCTGGACCGGAGAAGCCTTGGTCGCCTAAAAATGGGCAACGCCTAGATGATTCCGCGCTGTCGAGGTGGCGAGATCTGCCGAACGAGGGGCGGAGTCGGACAAATGAACGGTCTGCAGCTAGAAATGATCAACTCCGACCATACGAAACACTGCAGGGTGGCGTGGACGACACAGGTCAAAGATAAAGGAGGCAGGCAGGTGGGAGGAAGAGTTGGGATTAAGAACGGCCTGCAGTGTATGGTTAATGCGTCCTTCCTGTACGAGGATAGGTCTTCGCGTTGACTTGCGACCTCGGGAAAACCCGGTGGAGTCAAGTTCTATTTGTAGAAGCTTCGAACGGGTCATGACGCGGCTGGGCGTTCTTTGATTCACTCGAGAATCGACTCGCTGTAAGGTCGCATCGCTGTGCCTTGATGTCGGAGCTTTTGGCTATTTGTATATACCCGAGGATGCCACGGCTAACCCCCCCCCTTCTTCCACACATGACGGCTACATATCGTCCCGCCGCTGCCCACCAATCCTTTCTGGTTATTCGCTTCCGAATGACCAATTTGGGCGACCCATCGTTCCACTCGGTGGGCGAGGGATGAACATTGGCCTTCTCTACCCTTCTGCGTCCTCTGCAACGATGTTCCCATGTACTCCCCGTTACGGAATAGAACGGTCCTGGCGGGTAGGACCAGCCGCCTATGATGGGTCAGTCGGGTGCTACTCTCCACCACTGTGTACAGGATTGACCGACTGACCACAGCTGGCTTGCCGGGGGATTAGCACCCACCGGCAAGGTTACAGCCAATCGTAGGCCTGGGTAATGTCAACCTGCCCATCAAGCTAAGAACCCAAAGAACTAGCGAACGCAGTGGATTGGAAGGTAGGTTTTCAGTGGCTTGCAATCTAGCCCACTGTATGCCATTCTGAGCCACTCGTCCCAGGTGATTGATTGTGCCACCGGGGGCGGGGAGGCCTTTATTGGCGGATAACAGCCATTAAATATAACATGCCAAGGATAGGGCGGCAGGTGGTTTTGTTAGGTGGCCTGGAACATCCTGACTCGGATTACGCCTTTGTTCGCAGGCGGGTTCCAGCGGTTGCGGTACTCTGGCTCAGTTACAGCAGGTAAAGGAAATGCGCAAGTTAATCGTGGGCCTGACTGCAAGGGGGTGAAACATTTTGGTAAACAGTATGGAAGTTGAGAACCCCTGGCCTAGCCCACATCTGCCCTAGCCGCCTCCTTCCCACCACCGAACACGTATGGAACATTCTGACCCTATAGGACACGACCGGCCCTCGCCAATCGTTCTGTTTCCAGACTTCTATAGACTGGATGCGATTGGCCAGGAGGCTTCTCTTCCACGGCCAGTGGTCTTCTGTCACCGCCACTACTGGCTTTCCAGCCTTCCTCCCGCTTCTTCCCGCTGCCGTACCTGCTTCTTGTCAGCGCACACTCCCCCCCACCACCACCACCACGCGCCTGTTCTCTTTTAAACCCGCCCTTCCCCGGCCATGTCGGGTTGCTACCAACCTCCGTGGCTTGCTCTACTCCAATCCGACCTTCTTTCTCTCCGCCTCTCTTCTCCACACATACTACCTTTGTGCCTTCCACTGGTGTGGTTGTGGGACTCGCTTCTACCACCGACGCCGTCCTCCCACCTTGGTCTATTGTTCCACTCACACGTTCCCCATCCCCCGTGTACAGTCGCTGACTGGTGTCGCTCCAATTCGCCAACACCCGGTTCCTCCGTTCGCTTTCAGTCGACCCTTCCATTTCTCTTCTACTATTCCTGAACCCCCCTTTTTGGTTAATTTAACACCCTCTTGACGCACCTCCTCCCCTATTGTCAAGCTTTCTATCTTGTGTCTCATCAACCCAGCTGTCTACCCCCAGCACGTCTCGAAGTTCCATCCACCGGCAGGGGTTGCTTTCTTATCCTTGCGCCCTTTCTCGCTAGCCACGCCTAAGCACACCCTCCTGGTTCACATAGACCTTGACTTTGGCTACCTCTACACTTGTGCGCCCCCCGATTCCACCGCCCGGATTCCTGCGACCCGCCCCCCTCGATACCCCTCCCCACCTATCCTCGCCACCTAATCCCCCACCCGCCATTGCGCCAACTCGCTAGCCATGAGCGGTTTCGACCAGTCAACACCCTTTGCCGTTTCGGAATCCAGCGGCGGCAGCACACCAGCTGCGTCCGGTTCCTCGGGCCATGACCACTCAAGCATGGCCGGGATGGATATGAGTGGCGCTTCGGGCCACGACAGTATGGGCAGCTGCGGTATGGGCATGTTTCTGAACGGTAATGAGCGGGGATTTTGCCTCCTCTTTTCGTCCTGGACCATCAGCTCCGACACCGCCCTGGGCGTGGCCTGTCTAGTGGTGTTTTTCCTCTCCATCGCCTACGAGATCCTCAAACTCCTCATTCGGCGCGTCGAGTACCGCCTACATCGTCGTATCCAGCGCAGCGCTCGACTGACTGCTAAGGAGATGGAGCTAGCCACGGAGGAGGGATCTGACGTCGCCGCTACCGGCGTCGGCACCCCCGACTTCTCCACCGTGTCAGGTCCCCAGCGCGGTCTCATCGGCTGGTTCGAACCAATCTACTTTTTGCGAAGTCTGCTCTACGGTGTCCAGGTTTTCTATGCCTTCATGCTCATGCTGATTGTCATGACCTTCAACATCTACCTCATCGTCTCAGTGTCCATCGGCTCTATCGTCGGCTTTTACCTGTTTGGCCGGGACGAGGCTTCCGGGCGCCTGGCCCCCACCTGCCACTGATTGGGAGCTATTGAGTACGTGGGTGTGGATGTCGAGGACAATGAGTGTGGAAACGAAGGGTGGCACACAATCTCACATTGTGTGCACCATGGTCAGGTCCCCCTCATCACTCACATATTGAGTTCTGTGTAACAAACATCGCTGTTTGTTCCTTTAATCACCACCACACTTCCAGGGAGCACAGCCTCCCCTCACTGCGCCCTGACATCGCCCCGCCACGTCATTTTCAATATTGTATTTTCTTTATCCACATCTGATTCAGCAGCCATTCCGCTCGTTAGCATTTACTTGGCTTTATTTATAACCATCAGTAAACCCTAATTTAAACGCCGCCCTGGTTTGATTACAGTCCCCATACTAAAATTGATGGTGGCATGCGTGGCCTTAACCTTCTTACCAATCCTGGCTGCCCACTGCACAAGCCTATTAAATCGATCAGCGACTGTCCGCTTAGCAGGGTGTCATGCTGGTCAAACTAGGATAAACATTGGGTTGGCGTTATTATTGATTTCACCGAGCTTATATAAGCCTGGTCCCTGGCTGATTAAAGAAATTGACTGTCGCTTGAGTATTCTTCTTTTTTTAAAAAAATTATATCCTATTGACAGCTGGTGTCTGAGGATAGGGAACCCCGGCCCCAGAACTTAGATCGCCTGGAAAGCCAGAAGAAACGCATAACGATGGTATCCTGAACCACGTGGTAGCCGTAGTGGCGGTGGCCGCGGATAAATACATCTAGGAAGATTTCGGTTTCCGAGGTTGAGTCTCCGACTTGGACGCCAGAGACATGGACCGTTTCCGCTGGAAGTAAAGCGCCTTGAATGCCTGGAACCCATCACTAATGACGGGCGGTACCCGATCAGTAAAAAAGTTGAGCTTACCCTCACGGTGCGTGCTGTTGACGTCCAGCCGCATGTTGAAGATGCGTAGGCTGTGGTTGACTTGGGGGATGTATCTATAGAAACGAAGTATACCAGGCAGGGAGGGTAATCTCAGTACGTTAGGGGGTCGGTAAGGTAAAATGACGCCTAGCAATCGACGGGCCGGTTGAATGAGCGCCCTGCAATTCGCATGCAGTGTTTCATTACGAAGGGGCCTCGATCACTTACTTGGTTGTCTGGGTATATTTGCGGCTCTTGTACTGCCAGTAGAATGTGAGGCTGCAGGCCACAACCGCATACTTGTACAAAAACGACCATGGTTTCGTATTGGTCTGACGGAGGCGGTCATTGGCAGTGCCGGGTGAATGTGGAGCACGGGATATAGTGGACAGGTTAGCAAATGGCAAGGGGAAGTCTCCGCACTTGGCGTCTGAGACCGTGCGTACCCGACCTTGCGATATTCGGACGGGACGTAGATGCCCTTAGGTGGGGTGAATGGGACTCACCTCTAGAAAAATGAGCAGCAGTAGATACATAATGATGGTCAGCAGGCAGCCCAGTTGGACTGGGAGATACAGTGGGGAATAGTGGTATCGGCCTGGGACAGGTTAGTAGGCTGTTAAGACTATAAAGGGGATGGCAGACTCCAGGTTGATAGTAACTCACCAGCGCCCAACTGATCGGCACCGCTATATCATCGGCCTATGTCAATGCGTGTAGTGGTAAGGCCTAAAGATACTTACGTCGGTACTTGCGCTTCTTCCGCTTCAATCGACGCACGTTCTGCTTGAGTCGCTCCTCGAATATCAGCAGGTCCTTGTAGAGATGGGCGTTGGGTTGGGGTGGCAACGGATTCCGGCGGAGTAGCTCGTCACCCGAATCGACGGTGGCCCGTGGACGTGACATGGTAAAGCGGTATGGGCGGAATGGCGGTGGCGTATAGAAAGAAGGTGGACAGTTGGCGACGGTGGGCGTATGAGTGAGCGCTGGGGTACTAAGTGAATGGGCGTGGCGGCGAGGATGGATACAAATTTGAGGGCCGATGGCAGTAAATATGGCTACGAAGGGCCTGGTAAGGAAATTGGCGTGATGGGGGTGTGGGCGGAGAAGTTGTACAGAGTGGGAGAAAAGGGTAACGTCCACAAAGGTTAGGACTCTAATACGAATCCACTCGGGGTACAGTGAGGTACCAAAGGTCAGCGAGGTAGAAGGTGTTTAGAGCTAGGCGTAGAAGTCACCGTGCAATCGTCCCATTATTTCGTGTAGTCGGTGGGTGGGGAGGGTTTGTGGGTGACGGTGTACAGGCGTGAAGGCGCCACCTTAAGTGTAAGGATACGGACGTGGGCTTTGGAACGGCCGCCACCGCCCCCTGTAGCGGTCACAGCTTCCACCCCCACGACTAGCGCCACCTAGGGGCGTGATTTACTACTGCTAACCAGGAACATGCTGGCCAACCCACCCCTCCGCTCTATAGTGCTTGAGCTTACCCTCCATTGTCAACTCGACTGCAGTTACCTATACCACATTGCTTTTCGTTCACGCTTAGATTGCCATCTTCGTTCACGGATTTCATATTCAACGGCAGCCTAGCCCTTCCTTTCTCAACCCACCTATCCTCCACCAAGGCACACACACGGTCCCTTCATGACCCACCGCCTCACGCCCTTCCGACAGTGGTGCCAACATACCGAACGCCAACTCCGCTACAATGCCTTTACTTTGACTCTACGCACACCGCACCCGGTTGGCCACTCCAACTCCCACTGTCGAGGAGAGCCACGACGACGCCAGGGCAGCGACCTCCACTTTACCACGCCACGCGCACCGACCACAAGTATCGAATATACCCTGGACTCTAGCCATCAATTTCCCTCGCCCTTCCTAAGCGCCACCCCGCGGTTCACTACGTCAGTCGATCCTAAGCTACGGGGATTACCCTGCGTTCTAATCTTGCATGGGATGTGGCCCGGCGGCTTCGATGTTGCCCGGTGGTACGCGGGCGGATTGGCGCTGGCGAACCTTGAAGTGGCGGCGTCGGCGGTATCGAATGACAAGCGTTGTGAGAACCATTGTTTAGCTACCCTAACAAACTCTGTCTCGGATAATCCTGGCGTGTCAGCCCAAACCACTACTACGGCACCATCGACCCGACATGTCCACCCGGCGAACCCCTTCACCGGTTGGCGTGCTGGGTCCCCATTGGCCCTTCTTTCCGTATCCCGCCCAGGTTATCTCAACTCCACTCCGCTAGCGGCTCTCGGTGGCCACAGCGATTTTGCGAGTGAGGCTGCTGTGTTGCACCGTATGCTCGATGTACTGAATATCCCTCAGGTCGCCGTCGTCGCTTTTGGTACCGGTACCCAGGTGGGCCTTCATATGGCCGAACAGCGTATGGATCGGGTACATTCTTTAGTCATGATCGATCCCGTCGTCCCTCGCAACTCGGATCGCCGTGGGTGCGATACCGGCTATTGGGCTTGGAACGGCGAACCGGTCGATCCTTGCTTGGTTCCTGCCTTGAGTAGTCTAACCAAGCCGGTGGCTGGCAGGTCGGACCGCCTGTGGAATTGGCGCGCGAAATGCTGGGCTGATTTTAGTGATCGGACCGGCCTGACTTCCTGGTTGGCTTTCCGTCGACTGCAACGGGCGAGCCCGAAAGATCCTACGGCAGCCCCAGCAGTACCACAATCACCGCCGCTATCTGATACACTGGCCGACTTGGCCGCCCGCTGGGAGGCTCACCACCGTGCTGGCGGTGTCTGCTACGCCTGGAGTCGCCATCGTTACCCGGGTATCCGTGCCGACTTGCGTAAACTGCGCGATATGAGCCTACCTTATTCGCCACCCAATATTGACTGGCGGGCTAGCTTGCGCCTGCCCATCCTGGGCATTTCAACCAAGGCTTTGAAGCATCGTCATCCGGCGGCCGTGCTGTCGCCCTCATTTGCTGAAGAAATGCGGACGGCGTTTGGTCCCGATTCCCAGGCAGTAGAGTGCGCAGCAGTAGAAGAGACAGAGGCAGACCGGAGGCGGTTCCCTTTGGAGGAAATCAGCCGGCATGCTTTGACCTTCTGGTCTGATCGGCACATTAATTTGGATTGATGAGGATGGATCCTTACCCCCCCCTCCCTGCTTTGTTCCTTAATCTTGTAAAACCTTGTATGATAGTTCATAAAAACGCCCCCATCCTCAAAAACCCAAATTTACAAAAAAAAAACAACCAAAAGTATCGGTGGCTAGTCTTACCGGTGAACTCTGGTGGTGTCAGGTGAGACTGGTTCTCTGGATTAGCCTATTATTGAAGCGGATCACCTCTTACAATATAGGCTGTGACCGCCTTCATCCGTCAGATGCCAAACCTTAAGGCACAACTCCTCCAGTCGTACTTTCATCGCTGGGGGAGCAAGGCCGTGCCTATTGCTAACGAATTAGCTTCCAAATCAGTTTTCACTGCCACTCGCCTTACCCCAGTTTGCAGGGGGAGGGGCTGACCCCTAGCTAAGCAGCCAAGGTTCCCTGGAGGATGATGTCCCGGTTTCTTCGGCATCTAAACAACCCAAATTGTGGTGCGTCATGAATCGTACTCACTATTAAGGTATCTGTCACAGCTACCGTCGCTGCATATGGTTTTTAGCTCATTTTGCCTCTCTTATACACGCACGTCTCCATGCAGCCACAGATACGCCACTAGTTGCGCTTACTAGCATCGTGATATGCAACTTGCACCATGGCGACCCAACTATATCAACACAAGGGCCTCATCTACACTAGGGCTCATCCTCCGCCTGCCGCTTACACTTCTATACTGTCCGGCATTTGTAGCAAATTGCTACACTCCTACGCCTCGTGTGTAGAGCAAGTCCGCTTTCATAGCCCAGACGGACCTTGTAGCGCTCGGGAATCCAACCAGCCACCCATGGCGATAACAGTCATGGTGCTGCACTCAACTGTTGTCGCAGCTGCTATCCAGTCCTACGTCTTTCCACATTAGCAGCGACTCTGCAACCGGGGCTGATCCACAGTGTCAACTGGAAAACTCTTTCACAAGTTAGGGTCTAAAGGGCAGGTCATTCTCCGCGGAAGAGGCAAAAGGAAGCACTAAGAGACTAGAACGCGCCGGGAATCAGTGCCGAAGATGCCACATATACCTAGGTACATAGCTAGAAATTTATAACCAAGAAATGGAAGATAGATTCAATCACCAAAATTGTGTAATTTCCTAGTATATGCTGCACCTACATTCCATACAATGTACGTATACTAATCAACGAGATGGTACCATTAAATGGTGCGAATCATGTTTAAACGGGCCCGCGTCTCATACCAGTAACATCCCTTTAAAGATCCGCCCCTTACTTTCCCAGGTTACCTCGCAATACAGAGCCCTATTGTTATCAAACAGACCTACTGCACAGCGTGGTAGCCAAGGTGCAAATTGCGGCAGTCACCAGTCATCTCCCACACCCCCGACCGATACTAATGAGGAAAAGCCCACCCGACCAGTGCGGCGCCAACCGCCGCTCATCTCCGCCCTCCCTATCACCAGCCAACTCTCCACCCCTTATCATCTATTGACGGAGTAGCATGCAGAACCTTACCGCCAATTCCCTACCTACTTGTAATATCTCGCCGCTTATTGGTTCTCTCACTCAGCCACTCGCCTAGCCTCGCGAGGCTCGGCCCTTGCCAAGGTCAAGTCACTTTCAATACATCCCCCGCACGAACCGGTCCGGCTAGAAAAGTCTTGAAATGAGCAGCCTAATAAGGATATCGGTATCCTACTTTCATTGTATTGTAAAACCGATCACTCCCTCCGGTTTCCTATCCTACCATCCACAGAGGCAGTTGACTCCAAGACCACCCCCTCACAATTAATCTAGTAGACACTATTTGGGTTCTTGATCGGTTTGTAGCCGGTTATAATGACATTGGGCCGGCTGGACTGCGTAGTCAATTGGACTGGTTGCCGCAGGTGCTGCAGCCTCCTTTCCGCCAGTTGTGCCAACAATAGAAAAAAAAGTGATGATACTTTGCCATTATCCCAACGCGATAGAGTGGCTCTAGGTGACGCAATTCATAGCCAGCAACTTGCAGGGGCTCCTAAACAACACCGGGCTGTAACAGAATACACGAAGCGACTCGACTGCCTCAGTTAGGGGAATATAAATATTAAGAGTCCGGGTCGTGCTCCTATCTGTAAAATTTCTTCCTAGTAAACACTCTTCTGAAATTATTATTTTTCTGATACTAGCTTATTGTGGCTTCGTAGCTTATCACCTTTTAATTATACCATTGGACTGTGCTGTCTATTACCACCTTCTATACAAATCAGCGCCCGCTTCCTCCGGCCGTCACTCTTCACCAACCATGATCTCCTCTCAGGATTCTTGTTACCTCAAACCCGTCACCTGTGCAGATGGTCCTCCCTCAACCACAATCGTTCCTCTGGCAAAGCCTGTTCACCCCAAGCCTGGCAACGGTCAAATATCGGCGACGATTCCTCTGTGTACCACCACTCTAGATGTCACCACGCTTTGCAAGGTTGTCTGGGGTATCCTCCTGGCCCGCTACGCTGAGACCGTAGACATTGCTTTCGGTTATTCTCGTGTCCCGGTTCCGCCGTCTGACTCTAAGGCCACGGCTAAGGACCTCAGTGTGTGCACTTTGTGCCTCGATTCCACCACCAAGCTCGCTGTGGCCCTGGGAACTCCACTCACAGAACCCAACCACCCATTGCGTCACCACGAATGGGCTCTACCGACAGACTTCCAGGGGAAGCTGGAAACCATTCTGGCTATCGAGGATGCCATGTTCCAGGAGCGTGAGCCCAATACTGGGATTAACACCCTCAGTGCCCTGTCTGCCATGACCCAGGCCACACTGGTCGTCACATGTCGGGTGGACAGGGGATGTCTTACCGTCTGTATTGCTTTCAATCAATCCCAGGTGACTGAGGGGGCGGTGCAGGGGCTAGGATGGCAGTTCTGTACTGTGGCCCCTATTGTGGCCAAAGCGGCAGAGGGACTTGAATTGCTGACCTCGCCGACCATTGCCAATGTGACCTGGGTCAGTCAGGTCGAACGCCAGCGCCTCCTGCAGTTCGCTGGCACCATCAGCCACCCCGACGCAATCAACCCCCCTGTTCACCTTTTGGTCAGCGAATGGGCAAGCAGGACCCCTGCCGGTGTAGCTCTGGAATACGAGAACCGCACCGTCACCTACGCTGAGTTTGACTACCTGACCTCGGCCTTAGCCTATCGGCTTGTCCATCGCTGCGGTGCTCGGCCTGAGGTGCGCATTGCTCTGTTTCTACCCAAATCTATCGAGTTCTTCGTGGCCTTGTTCGCAGTACTTAAGTCCGGCGCCGCCTACATACCCATCGACCCCGAGTACCCTGAAGAACGTATCCGTTACATTCTTGAGGACGGTGCCGCCTCTCTAATCCTGGCAAAGTTAGAGACGCGGAGTCGCTTGCCTACAGGTCAGACTTGTCCTGTATTACTAGTCGACACGTTACCCGACTTGGTCCAGGACGAAACTAGTACTGGTACACCATTGGCCTTCCACCACTCCCAGCCTGCCGACTTGGCCTATATTGTATACACCTCTGGTACCACGGGCCAGCCCAAGGGGGTCATGGTCGAGCACGGCAATCTCTCCAGTTTTGCGGCGGAACCTACTCATCTAGAGTTTTACCGACCAGGGAATCGTGAACTGCTGGTCTACGCCATTGGATTCGACGCTCTCCTATGGCCTACCCTTAAATCCCTCTGTTACGGCGGAACTCTGGTTCTCCCGGGCCCCGACTTGCTCGGTGGCCTTGCCAGCGTCCACACCACCTCTGCTACGCCGTCATTCTTGGCCAAACTATGTCCAGCTGATTTCCCCATGCTTCGGAGTGTGCTATCTGGCGGTGAGCCTTGCACCCGTCACCTAGTCGATACCTGGAGTCGGCATTGCCATTTCTCCAACGCCTATGGTCCCAGCGAGACTACTGTAGCCAGTTTTACGGTGGCACCCGAAGCCGGTGATCCAGTGACCGTGGGTCGGCCAACCCGAAACGTCCTGGCCTACATTGTTGACGAGAACTTGGACCTTGTTCCTGTGGGTGCGCCGGGCCAGCTCCTCATCGGCGGATTGGGCGTGGCCCGCGGCTACTGCAACCTACCCGACCTTACCGCCCAGAAATTCATCGCCAATCCATTCGGTCCTGGCCGCGTGTACCTGACCGGTGACAAGGCCCGTTGGCTGCCCAACGGCTATGCCGATATTTTGGGTCGTCTAGACCACCAAATCAAACTCCGTGGTTTTCGTATCGAACTCGAGGAAGTCGAGGCTGCCTCCACTAGCTATCCTGCCGTCCAGCTCGCCGTGGCCACCGTTCAGGCGGACCGCCTTGTCCTGTTCGTGGAGCCCGAGTCGGTAAACACCGTGGCCCTGCTTGAACACCTCCGCACCCGGCTGGCCAAGTTTATGATGCCTGACCACGTCGTCCCCGTGGCCCGACTCCCGCTGACTGCCAACGGTAAAGTCGACCGCAGGGCCCTATCGGAATTCACTGTTTCCACTCCAGTGACTACCCCCACTGAACCGCACGGCTTTACCGATTTGGAACTCCGACTACGTGAGGCCTGGGCCCAGGTTCTGCAACTCCCGGCCGAGCGCATCGGACCTTCCGACGACTTCTTCCGTATAGGTGGCGACTCCATATCAGCCATCCTGCTCGTATCTAAATGCCAGCAGCTCGGGTACAAGGCCGCCGTGCCACTCATCTACGAATACCGCCAGCTCCGTGCCTTGACTGCCCAACTTATTCCATTGGTGACGGCCACCTCCGAGACTAATCAGCGCCAGGTGCAAGGTCCCGTTGACCTAACCCCCATTCAGCGCTGGTTCTTCACCTTGGCCATGCGCAACCTGCACCACTTCAACCAGTCCTTCACCCTACGCGTAGGGCCATTCGTCACCGTTGCTCACATTCGTCAGGCCTTGGTCCAGTTAACCAACCACCATGATATACTGCGTGCTAGGTTCCATCGGAGAAACGAGACTGAGTGGGAGCAGAGTATACCTTCCGCCGAGGCCGCTGCCGGTGATTTTTTCGTCACCGAGACCACTGTGGCTGAAGCTGACTACGCCAATCTAATCCTAAAGATCCAGTCCAGTTTGAACCTCACCGACGGTCCCGTCATGGCCGCTTGTCTGATCCACTCCCACGAAAAACCCGGCTGCAGCCGCCTGTTCTGGACCATCCACCACGCCTTGGTTGACCTGGTCTCCTGGCGCGTCCTGATCGAGGACCTGCAAACGATACTTACTGGGGGTCAGCTACCGCCCAAGACCCTGTCCTTCCAGACCTGGTGCAGCCAGTTGGACGACTACACTCGGACCCTCACTGCCGATGCCTGGCCCGTGCAGAGCATGACGGTGGATAACCGCCAACTCCTGCCTCCCCCAGAGGTCCTTGACCCAGTGCCCACCGTGGCCCGCCTATCCATATCCTACGAATTCGACCGGGAGTTCACCACCCAGCTCCTACTGCAATTGGCGCCACAATGGCGTGTCACCCCGCGCGACATGCTCCTGGCCACCTTTGCTCGGGCCTACTGCCAGGCGTTGGGTACCACCCAGGTCTCCTTTGTGATGGAGGGCCACGGTCGCGAGCCCTGGTCGGACGCCATGGATGTAAGTCGCACCGTAGGCTGGTTCACCGCCCTGTACCCCTTGGTCCTGGACGTACCCCTGGGCAGTTCGGCTCTGGATAGCATACGCCACGCCAAGGAAGCGATGCAGCAAATCCCAAACCGTGGTTTCCCCTACAGCCTACTCCTTCAAATGCCCGGGGCTGATCTGGCCGAGCGATCAAAACTCGTAGCCAAGACCCCTAAGCGGCTCGATGTCCAATTCAACTATTTAGGACGGTTCGGTGGAACCAGTTCAGGCGGCGAAGCCGTCAGTATCGAGTGGGATGACCGTTTCGGCCTACACGACTTTGCACCTAACGACCACGCCGTGTACGACCTCAACCCCATGCCCCTAGTCAACCAAGATCGCCTGCGCCTGGTCATGGAGTACAATCCGCGGGTCTATGAGGGCAAGCTAGCCAGCCAATTGATTTCCCTGTGGCGTCAGGGACTGGAAAACCTGTGCTCCACGCCGGCCATTTCCGCCCAACCGATTTTCACCCGGTTCGACGTTCCTTTGCTTCAGCCCACCGAGCAAGAGTTTGGCGCCCTCATTGCCGAGCTGAAAAGGCGTGATATCTCCGTCTCTGATATTGAAGACATCCTACCTTGTTCTCCTATGCAGGGCAGCCTACTCACCGCCACACTAAAGGACCGCTCCGCCTACTTGGTACAGACCGCGATCAGGTTGACCGGTAACACGGACCTGGACCGGTTCCGGTGTTCGTGGGATAACCTCACTCAGCGCCATAGCATTCTGCGCACCGTTTTTCTCCCATTCACTTCTACAAGCTGTAACGGGTTTGCCCAGATCGTCCTTCATAACCCTTCGGTAGCATGGACCCTAGACAAAGCCCCTCTCCTATCGCTGCCTAGCTTCTTCGTGGAGAACCGTGGCCTAGGCTTCGACATGCTTCGACCAATGGTGCGAATACATATTTCACCCACTGGACATCCTAAGACATTCCAGTTTGTCTTGACCATTCATCACGCCCTCATCGACGGTTGGTCCCTCCCGCTACTATTGGACGACCTATGTCGGTTGTACACCTCACCCACAACCTCTGCTGAGCCAGCCGGGCCGCCTTTCCGCCGAGTTATTGAGAAGGTAACCGGTCAGGATGAGGCGGCGGCTCGCGAATTTTGGGTTGACTATCTCCGCGGTGTCCAACCTACACCAGCGCCCCTGATTGGTATGGAGCTTACGGGCGAGCGCGGATTAGCGGAGCACCGCTGTACTCTCGCCGTCCACAAGCCCGACCTACTCCAGGCCGCTCAGCGGTTCGGTGTGACCCTATCCACCCTCCTTCGGGCCGCCTACGCGCTGGTGCTGGGTCGCTACCTGGGCCGTGATGATTTCGTCATCGGATTTACCGTATCGGGCCGTAACCTTGACATGCCAGGAATTACCAACGTTGTCGGCCCCTGCCTTAACATGATTCCTCTCCGCTTTCGTCTAACTGACCAATCCCTGGGTGACTGGTTCCAGCAGATTCAAACCGATACCTTTCGAATGATTCCGTTCGAACACACCAGCCGTGCCAAGATCAACAGATGGTGTAACTCTACCATGTCCTCCCCGTTATTCCATATACTCAATGGGTTTGAGAATTTCCCGCAGCTTGATCTTAAGACGGAGGAGGTTTCCATCGAGCTCGGGCCGGTCCACGAGTTTACCGAGTACCCTTTGGATTCCGACTTCATTGATAAGCCCGAGGCCATCAGCTTCGTATGCGCCTACGAGCGCGCCTTCTGCCAGAAGGCTTGTGTCGTCCAAATGGTGGAACGGATCGATCAGGTTCTGATCGAGTTTGCAAGTGCGACCGCTGACACAAAAATCAGCAGTGTCTTACCTTCTCTTTCCGTTGCAGTGCCGAGTAGTCCCGAGCGACGTGTCGTAGCTGATGGCTTCCAGGTCCCCCTTGCCACTCTAGACCGTTACCTGGCCAAGAAAAACGTCCCCTCGCCGTTTTCCGTGGTAACGCATGACGGCCGCATTGTAACTCGTACCTCAGCGACGGAGGCCGATCTCGAGACACTTAGGACGCTGTACACCGATTTAGAGTTGCCAGTGTCTCTAACCCCTGCCACTATAATCTCACTCGATGCTTTCCCGCATCTTTCCAGCGCAAGCGAAGGTGATTTGGTTCGGCTGGGTGAGGCATACCTTCATGTGTCAGATGAAATGGCTCAACATACGGTCAAGAGTTACGAAAAATGGTGGCTAATGATAACCTGTATGGACCTGCTGTCCGGTGCCGGATGTAAAGCCAAGCCATCTGAAGCCGTCTGGATGCACCTGCGGAGTCGACCCAGCCTGCTACTTCAGCTTGAATATCGGATCAAGCAGCGCTTCGGGATCACCCTGGACACGCGGACCATTCTGGCATGTGACTGTTTAATGACCATGGCTTCAGCAATTGAAGCCCCGGGTCCTTTGCTGCCTCGTACTCCAGCGCTTGTTAGTCAGTCAACCCACACCAAGTCGACCATCCATCACAGAGCAAAGGTGATGTTGTAATGAAACTACATTGGTCAGCGCGCGTCGTTTTTGTAAAGAAAGGACCGCATTGAAAACTAGGGAATGAACCTTGAATGAAAGGTTTGTACAAAGGGAAATCTCACTGTAAGGAAGGCATTTGGGGCTAATATGGAATGTCGTCTACGATTGGCAGGCCGTTGTATTGTGACAGAGTTTACTGCCCGAGGAGGAAGAGCAACTTGTGGAAAGACCGAAGGAGGGTCACAAGGCGAGCAGGCCGAGTTTGAATAAAGAAATGGTATTTACTGCACACTTAACGAGCCCAAAGTTGTGGGCCATTCGTCGTCTTTAAATAGGTGTGGTTCGAATGATGATGCGAAACCGTTTGGTGTAGCTTGACGCGCTTGATTTTCGGGGACTTTCTCCATGAGGAGGGGGATCCAAAATCGAGTCGAGCTCGCTTCCGATGTCAGAAGGCCGCCTTCCTATTTTACCAAAGGATGAGAATAATCCGTGATGGAGGTTTTTGAATAAGCCATTAGCAAGACAGAACCTGAAGGGAGGTGGCGGCCTTAAGGTTGGGAGGTTTCTTGGGGTGCACCTCGGTTACATTACTACCCCCTGCTCCCAACCGGTGCTCTTCGCGGGTCGCCAGTACCACATGATAAATCGACCAACATGCACCTTCAGAGGGAGGACAAGAAGGGCCAGGGAGGACCCCGACCCGGCTCTCTCTCCCTCTTTAGTATTCCCTCATTTTTTAATCCTTTGTTAATCACCACAGAGTCCCGTGCACCACCCCACCGAATTTCTTTCGGTTCCTCTTCTTTCTCCCGGTTTGGCCACGTAGGCCCTTCCTCGTTGAGCACATAGTATTAAAACTCAATACAATTGCAGTGTGATCAATTAGCTAGAAATAGGTCTCCTTACATTTCTCCTCAGCCACTTGGCGATACGGTATTGCCCTATTTAGTGACGTCAATTTGGTGGACGAGGCGGCTGGCAAGTAGAGGGGACATATATCTTGTTACTCTATTGCATTTATTTATTTTAAAAAGGCCAACGAGGGGGAGGGGAAGCCGACACTGTCGTACGGTCCCGTAGCTCAAAACATTCCGACTCGGAGCTTACCGGCATCGAGCTGAGGGAGAAAGAACTGCCGGAAGAGGATGAAGAGATCCTGGCTGCAGTCGGGCATATCTACCACCATCCGGTCCTTACCATCACGGAAACAATCTAGGATGATCAATTCGGTGCGACCCAAGGTCAGGGAGGCTGGAAAGGGGTGTGAGGATAAGTAGATGTAGCCGGCAGGAGGAGAGGAAATATGTATATATGAACAATCAGCCACAACAACGAATACGCGATTAGATCAAGAATATTAGAGAACTGGGGGTACTGTGGCATCGAACTAGGCACTGGGGAAGCCTGAAAACTCGAACCCGACATCCCAATGAGCTGACCACAGTAAAACCTAGGGTACCGCAAATTACTTACCAGGATCCTCCATCAACTTTAGAATCCGGTTGGGCGTGCCGACAGCGACATCGGTATGGAACTTCTTGAGCAGCTTACGCTGCTCTTCGATCTTCATGTGCCGCGCGAATAGCTTAGCTACTTGGACCTTGGGCGCCAGTTTGCGAGATTCCCTAGAGCAAATAGCGAGGGCGGGAGGGGGGTCGTAGAGCGAGAGCGAGGCAAGAGGTATGTACGCAAATATGAGACGCTGATGGGGTCGGAGAGGCATGGATGCCAATCAAGCAACATTCATCATATTCTGCTCACGTATATGAGTCGAATCGTAAGAGCGTCCATCACTTACCGAATGAGTTCTGTAGCCCGGTTAGCGTGACAGGTGATAATCAGCACCTTAGGGGTGCCCTTAGCCACTTTCACGCGACTACCGCCGAAAGTAACGTTGCCATCTGGATAAATAGTAAATGCGTAAAGCAAGCGGGTTCACCAGTGTTAGAGGTAGTGAAGGAGAGTGCCAGGTCTTAAAGTGGCCATACCAGGAAGGCTTGAGTGTCAACTATGGTGTAGGTCATTCGTTCCTCCCGATCTCCACTCTTAGCTGCTACTTACATTTTCCAAACCAATCGGGCAGGACCGAGGGCGTGCGCGGGTTAACGAAGTCGGAAGAGTCGATGAAGTAGCTGCCTAAATGAATAGAGGGTTTTACGGGAAGGGAATCGTAGATGGTGGCGCGTTTAGGGAAGAGCAGTGTACAATATCGTCAGTGTCTGGCTGAGAGGACCCCGGTTTTAAGTAACTTTCACTGTAAAGAACAGGGCCGATCACGCCCACTATCTAGTATCAAAATAACCCCCCCTCCCTTATCACCGTACTTACTTTTGAAGGAGGCACCCTCCAGCTCGAGTTGGGAGATACCCTTGAAGGCATGCCGCAGCTTATGGTTCATAAAGCTGGCCTGCGCTTCCGGCGTTCCGAAAGCCACGGCAGGGTCCGAAAAGTAGCTTAACCTCGGCTACTCGAAGATTCAATGAGGAGATATGGGATAGACCATGCATAAGAAAGAGGGCGTCGAAATGTAAGCACCATGTCCAATAGTCCCTAGTAATCGGGCTAGTGAAGTTAGAAATCGACGGTGCACTAAATAGCGCACACACACAAACACATCCAATTCCCTCCCCAACGACCTGTAGCCTAGCAGTCCTACCTTTTTGTTCAGCTTCTTCTTCTCCTTGGCGGTTTTCTTTGCGTCGCCGTTAGCGGTCGGCTGGGGACCGGTCTCATAGTTGTCCTCACCACCGGAGGCGGCCAGGTCAACCTCGTAGTCGAGGCCGTCGTCAAGCGACTCAACGTTAAAGGAAGGCGGGCGCTTAGGCATTGTGGTCGGGGTCCTATTTCAGAGCGAAGGGTGGGAATATGATGGAATCTCTGAACCCAGGGAGTTCAAGGGGATGGGTGCCAAGAATCGAAAGTAATGGGATATGAAGTCCAAGCGTGGGCTCTGACAGAAAGGGTCATGTCTCGGGCGAGTCATTAGACTCCAGTTTGGCCGAATGTACACATTGGCCTTCAGCGCATTTGGGTGAACCAACGATATAACAATATTTTTCGGCAAAAAAAAAAAAGAAAAAAATGTTGAACCCGATCCGACAGGCGGCAGGGTGTCTAAACTTTATGCCTAGATTCTTACTAGAATAGTTTCCAGTACTGAGTCTATTTTGACCTGCTCTACTATCACTCTCACCTCCCCTATAGAGTAAGGCCTCACCGCCGTCACTCCGTCTAACCGAGTAGCTTAATGCCAGAACAGGGGGTCTAGACGGTGTAGCGCCCACCGACCATGGATAAAATGTAATAAATTTTAGTCGAAATAGACGAGTAAGCCGAGACGCCTAATAAGAAGCCGCGGCAAGGACCGTTTAAACGTAAACTATGTATATGGATACGAACGATGAACTAAAAAAATTATAAAGGTGTTGGTAAGTAGAAGTCGGGGTGATAATTGTGAGAGTTGGCAAACAAAGCGTCAAGGCCCGGTGCGCTAAGTACGATCGAGAATGTCTACTACACAGCACACACACACACACACTCCGCTGATGGGCTCCAGTATAACCAGCGCTTTTCGCACTTAATAGCTAGTCTCTGAGAAGCCAAAT
>JANBPT010000272.1:0-48955 GCA_027575765.1 Tieghemiomyces parasiticus
ATCCGCCTCTGCCTGTTCCTTACCAACTGGTATTCCATATCGGTCTATACTGACAAATATTTACTACTTATGACGTTAACTCTTTTCTTCCAATCCCCAACGGTTTCTACATGTCCTGCTGACCTGGCCAGATGGCCAGGCCAGCCTCCCATATATTCCCCAAGTTCCCTGCTCCCAACACAAATCCTTCTGCAACCTAGTAACCAATCTATGAATACATATTACTTTTCCTGACCTATAAACCCTATTACACATGTGTGGAGCCCAGATAGTATCTGCACTCCTGAAGATTCCTGGTGGGCAGACACAACTAGCCAGATGTGTCAACGCATTGCTAACCCCACCAGGGACAAGCAAACGTGCCTCCAAAAGACATGGGTAAATCCTCACATGTAGAGCGGAGATCCAGCCAACCCCTCACCAATGGGCAACAGGATTTCCCATGGCTTGTTTCATACTTTTCAATTTTACATGTTTCATACATTTCGATTTTATAAGTTTCATCATGGGTTGCCAATATGTTTTCTACCAGCCCAAACAACTGAGGTGACCAAGACTAGGGTTTAAAAAGAACATTGTTATTTTTTCATATATAAGGCCCAAGCTTTTACATCTAATAGCTTGGGGAGTGTTTTCCCCTACCCTGCCTTGGGGTACCTAGTTCTTTATAAAAACCATTTTACTTGTTTATTCTTCACATAAATGTGGAGCCCAGATAGTTATTTGCACTCTTGAAGATTCCTGAGTTGGTAGGACATTAAGAAAGGTCATTCCAACCTACCCTGGCCAAATACAAGGGCCAGGGTAAAAACTGAAGCCTTAGGAAAAGAAAATTTTTGAATCTGCACCTCTGGCAGATTTCCCACCAGTGCCAAGCCTCCCAAGGCCCTCCTTCTGGTTACACCATCATGCAAGATAGATCTGTATTATGAACTAGTGATAAAATCTATATAGTTAAGCCAACCCCAAGTCCTGAGGGTGTGGATGCAGGGGACTCATGTAGTTTGCAATCTGGTTTGTGTTTCATATGCAACTCCCAAACATCAGGCAAGAGGTACGGAGGAGGGAGGCTGCAGGTCCTTCCCATGTGGCATGGAAGGTCTGGCCATAGCAGCATCAGCTTATGCTGTGTCCCTTTGAATCAAGTGAGAGCCTATATACCAGAGCGTAGGCGGCAAAACAGGAACTCTGCAACAGTGGCGTGAACTCACTGGGTGGCTCCATTTTCCACTGAATAGTGGTCTACTGCACTGTTATCTAGCCCTGCCTGGAATATGTCCTGGCCATATTCCGCCCCCAGGCCAAGCTTGTCTGCCGTCTAGAATTTACCCAAGTTAAGATCCCCAAAGCTATCCTGGGCCTCCCACTCCACACCTTGATGGCCACAATCCTCCTGCCTGCCAACCTGGAGCCTATGACCCACCAGTGGCAAACAATCGCCTCCCAATACTTTAGCTGGTGCAAGATAGACCCAGACCCCCCCCCCCTTCATTTGCCCACAGCATGCCCCCCCAACCAATCACACAAGGTGACTGTTCCGCAGGCCCAAGCCTTGGAGGTGCAGCTCCACCGCCCAACTGAGCTGGGCCTCCAAGCCACACTGCGGACTGCCCACAACACCGTCATGACCTCCACACGCCTGGCTAGCCTCATTGCTACCCACATAGGCCAATGACCTCAGGGCCGCCCGGTTTGCCAGCTCACTATGGCTCCAGGTTGATTAGCTATGGCCTGGCTGGTTGGAACTATGTTTGGTCCCCACCTACAATGCACTCAGTGTGAGGTATGCCTGTCACCCGGCCATGTGATCCACTGCTGCCATTGTGATATCCGAATAATGGCCCTCCGCCATATTGGGACATGCAGCCCAGGCGGGTAGTCTCTCTTTCACATCTAACCCACATCTCCCTAAACCCCAGGGGCTCCCCCCCCCCGCCCTCAAAAGGCCAAATGAACCCACTTTTTCTCCACCCGAGTTTCTTATCTCTTGAGATGAACGTACACTGGCCACCGCACAACACAAGGAGAGTCGCAGCGCTTTACCCAACGGTAAAGGAACACCCTCCTCCTCTCCCCTTGTCTTGAGTGACTATCGCTACCGTCTCGTCATTCTCTCTTCAGTCTATCTCTGACCATGCAATTTGCCATATGCTTCTAAGGTTATTTTTACTTTCTTGTTTGTGTACCACTCCTAATACCTCACT
This sequence comes from Tieghemiomyces parasiticus, assembly GCA_027575765.1. NCBI lineage: Eukaryota > Fungi > Kickxellomycota > Dimargaritomycetes > Dimargaritales > Dimargaritaceae > Tieghemiomyces > Tieghemiomyces parasiticus. The sequence continues at coordinate 2,205 of JANBPT010000272.1, forward strand.
TTTACATTTGATTCCGTCGCCTGTATCCCTCATGTCCACTTCAATTGATACCTCTGGCTCCACAGGTGCGCTCGTTGCCAATCTTGAGTCATTTCGTGCCGCCTATGCGACGGCTCAGCGGCCAGCGCGGGCACTCATAGTCGGTGCCACGGGCGAAGTGGGCCAAGAAGTGTTACGGTGGTTGCTCTCCAGCGGAGCTTTCGAGCAGGTCACCAGCCTGGGCCGCCGTGAACTGCCTGCTGACATGATGAACACGACGGAAGTACCCACCCAAACGCAGTTTGAGCACCGTGTGGTCGACTTTGACCATCTCGACCGTCATACGGATGCGTTTAAGGGCCACACTCACGGGTTTTGCTGCCTAGGCACCACCAAGGCCAAGTCTGGCGCAGAAGGTTTCCATAGAGTGGACCACGATTACGTACTAGGATTTGCTGAACAGTTCCTGCAAGCCAACCAGTCGGGCGCCGAACCTCTCAAGAAACCCGAGGTTCTCGCCGCGACGGGTAGCCATCCCACTGCCGCCGCCGGTGATCCTCCGTCCAACAATCTCTACTTCGCCCTCGTTTCCTCGATGGGCGCCGACTCTACAGCTTTTTTTCTCTACCCGAAGACCAAGGGCCAGGTAGAGGACAAGCTGAAGTCGTTCGGGTTTGGCCGGCTCGCCATCTTCCAACCAGGCTTGCTTATATGCGACCGTCACGAGAGCCGCTTCGTAGAGTCCGTAGCTATCAAGTCTGTGCGCGCCCTCGGCCACATTATGAGCACTCGGAGATTCGCCATCCCCACTCCGCTTCTCGGCCAGGCTATTGTAGGCGACGCCCTATGTCATCCAGTAGCCACAAAGTCCCCAACACCTCAGGTAGTAGTCCTGCAGAATAACGCCATTATGGACAGCCTAGAGTAACCATGAGCCGAGCTTTAATCCTCCATCTTTGTAATTACCTTACGGTCGGTATCCAATAGTAATGTCAACTCTGTTCCAGTCACCACATCGATTAAACTGTTTCTCTAATACAGCAAGTGAGGGGTCGATGCAGTACCCAGTCAGGCCAATGAAACCCTACGCTCCCGGGAGCCGGAATACGCCAAAGCCCAAGAAGTGGGCGCGAGAAGCGGGTCCTCAAGGACTGATAGCCTCATGAATCGAAATGCCATTGCCTTGGCGCACCCTTGTCTTGGTACTCCTCCTCCTTTGACAAGCAATGCTCAGGTTTCTTGGCATAGCTGATCCCACAACGACTTCCCCATTTTGCGATGTCTTCCTGTACCGCATTCCACTCTGGGTTTGCCAGCCCCTGGCCAAACCTAGTCCGACTCTTCCTTCGACCATCCCCGCCTCAACAGAATCTCGGCCACATCCGGACCGCCTTTCCCAACATAGCATGGCATCACCACCGGCCGCTTCATTACCGCACACAAAGCGAGAAATTGGGCCTGAGTGACGACGAGATTCGCGCGGTGCGGTCCTGGGCTGAGCGGTTGACAATCGAGAGCATACCCCGGCGGACGTTCGATATGTCCTTCCACCGGAGTAGCGGACCCGGCGGGCAGAACGTCAACAAAGTCAATACGAAAGTCGATATGCGGTTTAATCTGCGCAAGGCCAAATGGATACCAGACTACGTCCGTCATCAAATAGAAATCCAAGTAAGTCGACGATAATGTCTATCCTAATAGGGCGATCTTGATAGGCCAGAGCGGTGCTCAAGTTTGACAAGGTTTTTTGGGAATGGCCAACCTAGCTAGGCTTACTGACGCGCCCCCAGGGCACCGACTGTCTCATCAATTCAAATTTAACAGGAGCCCAACCGTATCAACAAGGCTGGCGAATTCGTTCTGACCTCAGAACGACATCGGACCCAGAACCAGAACCTCGAAGACTGCCTCCATAAGCTGCGGGATTTGCTGGTGCGGGTAGCCTATATCCCTCCTGACCCCACGAAAGAGAAGCTGCAGCAGATCGGCAACCGTATCCAGGCCGCCAAATCCCAGAACCGCGCATACAAAACGTACCGATCCAATCTCAAAAGTTCCCGGCGGGGCGGATCGGACGATTATTAGGCCCTCGTCAAACTTGTCCCAGCCGATTGTCTATCGTGTAACTGTATAAATATCCTCAATTGTCCTTAAAACAAACCACCTGGGAACGAGTGAGATGGTCTGCGGGGCACCACCTCCCCTCTACAAACAGCAATTTAAAACTGCTCGGGCAGCGATATGGTTTACTTTGTGCACTCACGAGACATGAAATTTGCATAGCAGCCCAACACCGACATCCCGCAAGCCTTTTTTTAGAGAGCGGCGGGTCGGTCGATCAGGCTGTCCTGGAGCTTAGCTGCCGCCGGTTCGTCAAGAAACCAGTACACGTGGCCAGCCGTAGGATTCACCATGCCGGCGGGAAGGCCCTCCTCCGTCTGGTCCAGGACACGGACGAGCATGTCCTGCTTGTTGGCGCCCGTCGTCACGAAGGCCACGGCGTGGGCATGGTTGAGCACGGGGAAAGTCAGAGTGATACGCGACGGCGGGGGTTTTGGCGAATCGGTCAGGGAAGACACCCACAGAGTGCGTTCGTTCACCAGGGGATGGCCAGGGAACAGCGAGCAAGTATGGCCGTCGGGACCCATACCCAGCAGGATCAAGTCGAACACAGGGAAGCGCACGTCGTCGCCCGTGGGTGCGAAGGCCTGCATGAGCTGATGCTGGTAGTCCTCGGCGGCGGCCTCGGGCTGACCAACCAAGTCCGGGTTGATGGTGTACACCTGCTCGGCCGGGATGGGAACATGGGCCAGGAACGCCTCATGGGCCAGGCGATGGTTGGACTCGGCGTCGTTGAGCGGGACGCAGCGCTCATCGGCGTAAAATACATGCCACTTGGACCATTGGAAGGCCGTCTGGTGCTCCAGAAGACCCCGGGCCAGCGTGGCTGGGAGAGACCCGCCTGAGAGTGCGATGGTGAACCGGTCATGCTTGGCTAAGGCTTCGTCCTGGGCGCGCAGAACAAAGTCACGCAGACTGGCCGACACGTCGTTGACGGTAGGGAAGGCATAGACCGTGCGGGGCATCGTGGTAGAGTTGGCTGAGGCGAGGGCGAGGAATGGGGGGAATAAAAGAGGGAAACCGAAAGAGGGGTATGAAGGCACTGTAGAGATGCACCACGAAGGCACCGATAGGCTAGCTAGAGCTTAAAAGGTAAGGTGAGGTGAGCGAAGTGATTACTCATGAGACCAGGGCAGATGGGAGACCCTGGCCAATCGCGCGGGTGGAGAGACCTGAGACCATAGAGTAGGAAGGACCTCTCCACGCCTGCACCGACGAGACCAGTGAACCCCTCACGCATACAGGACAAGCTGGAGCCAGAAATACACTGCTTACCATCGCCCACTCGAATTGTGGGCGGGGGCTCTACAAGGGCTGATACGTCATCGATTACCGTCGTCTCACCAGCTGCGGTCCGGCTAATCGTTCCGCCATCTGAACGCTTCCCCTTGTTAGCAGGGATATTCAGCACATTAAGGATCGTACACATCAGTGTTCATTCAACGGTATTGCATCTACCTTGAAGGCGAGGGTGTGATTGGGTTTAATGAGAAGTTACTTGGTTGGTTGGTGGAACGACAACAGTGCAATTATAAAGGCAAAAAAAGAAATAAGCGAGAAAGCCTAGTCAAGCTGAGGCATAAAGGTGGGGTAGCCATAATTAATTGGCATTAAAAAAAGAAACAATGAGGCTAGGCCTGCGCCAGGCACTCCTCTGTCTCGCGCTCCAAACGAGCGAAATACCGTTGCAGTTCAACCTCGAACTGGCTGTTCCACTGCACCAGGCCACGTCGTTCAACCGGTGAAAGGGTCAACATGAAACCGGCAGCTTCACCTTCTTCATCATTACCGCACCCCATAGTGATCCAATCCTGCGCTCCACCAGCGCCGATCGCAGCGTTGGAGTTATTGGTACCGTCAGCAGCGGCTGTGGCCAGCGCACGGTCGTTCGCGGCCCGTAGCTCGTCGTAAAGGCTAAGTGGTGCCCAGCGCATAGTCGCGTGGTTGATAGGCATTCGCTTCAGCAGCGATTCGGCGCGGCGCAGGTGCTGGACGGCGTAGCGGGTGGCCTCAATGAGGTAGCCGTGCTTAAAATGAAGGCGAACAAGGGTATCCGGGTGGTCGATGAGGAGTGGCTGGGTGAGCCAGGGTGGTGGGGCCCCGCCGGCGCCCAGGACCTGATCGAGGACGGCGGCACGCAGGGAGTGAGGCACAACGGGAAGGCCCGGGGCGTCCGTGATGGGGTTATAGGTGGTAACCACATCCGTCATGCAGGCCTCGCGGCTGTGATTGGCCGGTCGCTCCGCAGGGTCGTGGCGGTCGAGATACATCTGGAGTAACTTCCAGGCGCGGGCGTCTGGAGGGCCCTCCGCATCGGCCACTAGATCAGAGGTCCACCACTCGCCGCTCGCCAGAAGGCGGGCTGCGTCGATGCCGTCGGCCTGGGCCCGTGAGAGATCCACGCAGCGGTGGGCGAGATGGCGAAGGGTCGGAGCTAGGTCAGCTTCGACGAGACGGGCGAACGAGAGGGCCTCGTCGTACAGGCCGCACTGCGCAAAAAGCTGCAGGACATCGGCCGGGGTGAGCGGGTCCGGAGTACACATAAGGACAGGGATACGTTCGGCGATCTTGAGCTTGGCGAGGCAGAGCTGATACTCGCGGCGGAGGTCGACAAGGGTCACAATGTCGAGCTGGCGGCCAAAGTCCGGCACCACTACCACGGCTGTGGCCGCCGCTGAGGCGTCGCGCCCACCCGTTCCGGTCGGTGGGCCATGTCGATCCGCCGCAGCTGCGTCGTCGTTACCCGTCAGCAAACCACTACCAACGGGCTCAACGCGACGCTTCTTGATCTGGCGGTCGTGCGGGTGCGGGAGCGGGTGGGCGGCGGGCGGGGGTACGATTACCCACGCATCGGCTGAATCGACCAGGGCCAGGGTTTGGGCGGCAGACAGCTGGGCCATGGACTGTTCCACAAGGCACTCGATGTTGACCTTCGGGTCAGTCGACCGGATGTTGGCCACGCGCTGGCCGTATTGGTACATGACGGAGGCCGCGTTGCGGTAGTCGCCGCGGTATACGTGGTAGGCGTATAAAATCTTGTAAAAGTTGGGGACGTACCGCGGACCCGTGCTACCGTATGCGTAGGCCTGGCCCGCGCTGGTGTCCCCGCCCCGCCTCCGCCCTGTGGCGCCGCTTTCCTCATCACTCTCCCCGCCGTGGTCAGCGTCCGTGGCCTTACCTCCAGCCTTGGAGGACCGCACTAGTGCGGCGTTTACCTCGCTGTTGCGGGCCTTGAACAGGAGGGTGAGCTCTACCTCCTCTTGAAGGTGGCCGAATGGCCACCGGATGACCAAGTGGACCAGATCGGCTTCGCAAAGCACGGCGATCAGGTGACGTAGGCAATCGCCCTGAGTGGTAGGGTCCCCTTCAATAGCTAGCATGGCTTGGTAGGCCGCCTCGTACTCGCGGCACTGGAGTGTGCTGTGGAAGATACGGAAGTAGAGGCGCGGTGCCTTGGTAAGGGTCTCGTCCTCATTATCCTGGGCTGGCATTGTCTCGTCCTCATCCCTGGCGTCGTTTACCTCGGGCAACGGTGGCGGTAGAGCGGCGAGGGCTCGCCGGCAGAGCTTGGTCGAGTACGCTGGCTGCTGCTGGGCCTCCATGAGGTCGGCGCACATGACGTAGTAATCCACAACCGTCACCACCTGAGCGGGCAGGAGGCTCCATAGGGGCTCAGCCGAACCAGTCGTCAGTCCGGCGGCAGCGTACACGAGGCAGCGGTAGGCATTGGCAAACAGACCGCGGCGGAGGTAAACGTGGCCCCACAGGAACTGGACGGCGTAGGTAGTGGGGCTTCGGGCTAAGAGGTGGTGGGCGAGTCGGTAGCAGTCGGCGGCAGCCAGTTGGTAAACGAGCTGGACGAGCGGGGTCGGAAATGTTGCGCCGGCGTCAGTGGGGCGGCCTACAGCCTCGGTTAGACCGAGGCGCTGGTGAAGAGCGCGCGGGCCCAGGGTGGTTAGCGCCGCTAGGGTAGCACCGGGTCCGCAGCGTAGACCTGATGAACCGTTCACACCAGCAGGCGAGAGTTGCGCTGGCAGGCGCTGACCCGGGACGAAATATAGGAGCAGCGAGGGGGCTAGAGTGGCCACCAGGGCGTCTGGAAGGCTGTAGGCAGGGAGTGCATCGCCCGGGATTGGGTCGGGGAGACCGCGGGCGCGGAAGTGCGGGGTGGCCAGTGGGGGCCGAATGGTGGTCAAGCGCGCGGCAGCGACGGTGGTAGTGGGCGCAGGAGTGTCGCGTACCTCGAGGCTGGACAGCGTGGTGGCCACGCGGTCAACTGCGCTCGTTGAATCTCTGCCCCGTCCTGTGGTGGTTGTCAGCGAGTCGCGATCCTCGTCACCGTCCTCGCCGGTGATCCACAGGGTACGCTCGGCAGAGGCGGCATCCTCCTCCTCGGAGGTCAAAACATCGCCGACCGTGGGCAGGAGGTCCGAGGCGCGGGTGTCGGCGGCGGCGAATGACTGGCCAGCGAGCCAGTCAGCGAGTGAGTGGCGGTAGACGAGACGTGCTAGTACGCTGAAGCTGAAGGCACCCGTGCGCTGATTAAGAGTAGTGGCCGAGCCACTTTCCGCGAGAAGGGTGCTGACGCCGGCGTAACCCGCCCCCGCCGCGTTGAGCTGGTCGAACGGCATGTCCCCCAGATCGGCCCGGGTCCAATCGCGGGTGCCAGCCAAGACCACCGAAGTGACCAACAGGTCACGGAGGAACTGACGTCCAGTGGTGACGCCAGCCTGGTAAGCAGCGGCGAGTAGGGCCGCGAGGTGCGCCCCAGGCCGATACACCGGCCTGTCTCCACCAGTAGCATTGGCATGAACCGGCACGGCATCGGGGGTAAGGTCCGCGACAGCCAGGCCCAAGGTAAGAACCCACCCGCGTTTCCATCCGAGCTGATCTGCGCGAAAGCTGTGGGTAAGCTGTCGGCGGAGGCTCGCCTCGTCAGGGGTACCTCGGAGAGCCGGGGCGATATGTTCTTCGTACCAACGGGCGGGGAGGGTGGAGGGGACCTCAGCGGTGGGGAAAACGCGGGTCCAGGTAGCCACGGCCTCCATAACGGCGTGAACAGACTCGGCGGGGACCAGCTCCACTACCGTCCGCATAGCGACCAGGGTTTCGAGAAGCGGGTCGAGACGGGTGCGATCGGCCAATAGCGGGTAGCTCAGGGCGAGCCGGGGCCCACCTATTTGGGCCAGATCGCAGCCCAGAGCCACCGGTTGGTCCAGGTGCGCCCGCAGGACCTCGGCCGTATCCGCTGGCCGGAGGTGGCCCACGCAGGCACCGCGGGATACGACGACCCCGGCGAAATGGTCGAGGGTGGCAGCGTTGTCAACGGCAGAGAGAGTGCGCGGGGCCTCGAGATTGGCCTGTAGCTGAGTGCACAAGGTGAGGTACCGCATCCACTCGGTACGGAGCTGGCGGCGGTAGCTGGCCACGGCCGGCACACCATCATGGACGTTGGTCTCCACGCGCAAAAAGAGACCGACCGTCGCCAGGAGGCGGTCACGGAATGCAGAGGGAGGCCCCGCGGCGTAACGCGTGGGTGGTCGGCCGGCAGCCGCTCCGTCGGCGTCGGCAGACACGGAGGGACGGCGCTGGCAATGGTTGTGAGTCTGATCGCTGCCCTGAAAGGCCGTGCGGTATCGGCGCAGGGCGAACTGCAAAGCGGGCCAGGCGTAGCGGCCCGGATAGAGCAGATAGTTGGTAAAGACCAGGCCTAGGCGGCGGGCGTAGGCGGCGTCACTATAGGGTGCCCGGACGCCTGTGGGTACCGGGTGGGCAGCATCAAGAGCGCGCAAGCGGGTGTCGAGGTAACCGGCCGGATTGGTCACGTCCGGATGCGGTTGATGGAGCACGGCGTGCCAGGCCGGGGCGGCGGCCGTGGGGGCCAGCTGGCAGTAAGCGAGGGTGACCCGACGGGTAGGGTCTGGAGCGGCCTCCCACAATGCCCAGAGTAGCGGGGCCTCCATGGCCTCAGCGGAGCGCAGGTGGCTGCCGCTAGTCCGTCGGCCGGCGCGGTGGGATCCGTCGTTACTGCCCACCGCTGCCACGCTGGCCGGAGACGTTAGGCAAAAGTCGGCCAGCTCACCTAGGTAGGCCTCGGCACCCAGCCCGGTGGGGATGCCGCGGCAAAGGTAGTGGGCCACATAGTCGACGGAGGCCAGACCATTATCGTGTCCGTCCAAGTGGGCTCGGTATAGGGCAAAGTAGGGCTGTTGCTCATCGGGTACATAGACCAGAAATTCGAAGGCCCCGGCCACTGCGTGTGGGTTGAGGCGCCGCGGGACGATCTGGACGTAGCGGCGGGTGGTGGGCGGGAGCAGGGTCGCGGAGCGGGCTTTGGCGACCGGTGAGGTCGGATCCTCGAGGGTGCCAGCGGCAGTAAGGGTGGGCAGCGGGACGACCTTGGCGCAAGAGCGGCGGTCGACCGACCATAGACGCAATTTGCGATCGCGGCACAGGCAGATGAAGTACTCGGCCGCGGTTGGAAGGGCGAGATGGGAAGCGGAGCTCGCCAGACCATCGAGGTAGTCCTCGGCGCGCACAGCGGTCAGGGCAATCGATTGCCACTCGGTGCTGTGGTCCGTAACGCGGTATCCATCGGTTACATTGCTCCCACCACTGGTGATGCCTGTCGCAGCCTGGCTACCGCCAGCGAAGAACCGGCCAGCCACAAACGGTAGGAGGGTCTTGACCTGGGAAAGGTAGCCCGCGGCGGCCAGCTCGGTCTCGTGGAGCGCCCCTGACCCGGACCGCTCGAGTAGAACGGTGACGCCGTCGTGGCAGGAAACGAGGGCACGTTGGGCGTCTACGGCATGGAGCATGACGGGTACCCGCTTGCCCTGGACCACACCAGCGACCGGGTGAGCCAGACACTGCACAGTGACCAGGCTGTCTCCGGTAAACAGGTGCGGGGCCCGGAAGGTGAGACGTAGCACGTGGCCCGAGGTGAGCCCCAACCACACGGCCAACCCGCGGCGGCTGTTCTCCACTTCGAAAGCAGGACTAGGCAGGACGTTGGCCGGGAAGTGTAGGATCAGCTGGGTGGGCGCGGCGCTGGCCGATGTCGGAGCCGGTGGCAGTCGCCTCTGGTCAGCTCCCGTGGCCTTAAGGTCGTCTACGGTGGCCGGCGCAAGCCAAGGGACCAGACGTAGCTCCAAGGCGCGGCCGGCGCCCATCAACCGCCAGTTCACGAAGGCATTGGGTACAAGATCCCCGCAGGGCCATACCCCACTTAAACGGGACTCCCCCGTCCACGTCTCGGCTGCCGGGTCCTGGGTTTCGGGCAGGGCCTGGCCCAAGTCCAGGGGTTCGAAGATCAGGCGCGTGGGTCCTGCTGCGTGGACCTGGCTGGGCCCGTCATCTGTGTCCATGGTCGCCACATCACCACCCTGATGGCGACGGGCGTGATCGCTGTGGCCGTAGCCGGCCAGGCGGATGCGGTAGGCCTGGCGATGCGCCCGTGGCGGATGTACATTCTCGATCTGGACGCTGGTGTGCGTGTACCACTGGTGCGGAGCGCCGGGGCCTGAATCGAGGGCCGCAGGCATGACTTGTAATCGGAAACTAAAAGGCGGCGTGGGAGATGTGAGTGGAAATCTGGCGAACAGCGCACAGAAGTAACGGAATGCTGAGGGGATAAGAATGCGCAAGGAGGGTCGGTGTAAGCTCCCGGACGCGACACTGCCAGGCTGCAGTGGAATTGAATGTGAGGAATCTTGCGACGGAGTCTAGCTAATTTGGAAACCGCGATAGTGGAAAGGGCACAAAGTTTGTTTACCCGCTGGCCAGCTATTGGTATTGTCGCCAGTCGTGGTGGCAAGTGAACTGTGTTGAACAGGGGAGCAGCGGCATAATTACTAAAGTCTGCCCTCAGTAATACTCACATACGCCGGCTACACGTGGTGGGGTTTTAAGCTCAGGCTGAGTTGTACAAGTAAGGGAGAGGTCAAAGACCACCTTGAAGACTCCAAGCGGCACCAATCAGTAGACTGTATACTACAAGTTACAAGTTAAATCTTAGGTATGTCCGTCAACGTTTGAAGCTTTCAAGGCTTGCATCCACCGGCAACTAAGGATCAAACGACGCTTGAGTTGGTGCCAGTTGATACAGGGTGGAATTGTAAGCGTCTTCAAATGGGACCTTTTAGACTTCGCATTGGTTATACAGTGTTGTTGAGCTCTGACGCGGTAGGATAATGCATCCAACAGCAAGACTCACTATTGGCAACCCCCAAGAGGCACGGTATCTACTCAACAATGAGCCTACTCATCTCCAAGCATAGACCAGGGTCACTGTTGGTGTTCCTTGAGTACGCTGCACTGTTAGGTATTATAAGTAGGTTTATCATCACTCCGCGCCAACTGATGAGAAGCGTTTAGAGGTAGTATCTAGACTACAAGGCAGATAGTAGACTGAGCAATCACGATTGTTACTTTTAGGCTCTTCAAATGGTGCTACTAGAGGCCCCTTGATCCTAACCAGGCGACAAGAGGTCTCCTTTTGACTGGACATGCGTTATCCATTTGAGCGAAACACCGGGTTATCTGGGGATCTCCTCCTGACGCTTGTCAAGCGACTGTCGAAATGCAATTCAGCCATAAACGTAAATATACCAAATTGAAACGCCCACAAGGTAGGGTGGGAGGGCGGGATGCTCAGCAGCGACATAGTGTATCAGGGGCTTGGTGGCATTTGGGCTACTGCGACACCAGCCTCACCGTCCGGTAACCAAGCCAAACTCCTTCCCACAGCACCATGAAACGTCGATGGACAGTGGCGCCGTTGGGTTGGGGGTAGCCTTGACGCTGGTAAACGACCCGATGGACACGATTAAACGCTTTACAAGGGAAAATAATACTTAGGATCCATGGAAACCGATTTAAGCTTGGATCGGCGGAATATATGCTAACCGTTTTTGAAAGCTATTCTTTGCCAGCGAACATGATGACAATTTCAAACAAGCCGGACTTTCAGGAGGAAGGACCCGCTTGTCTCGGGCCGACACATACTGCTGCGAGTGGAGCATTCGGTCGAATTGTCAGAATTCCAAGATCATAATGTTGGGCTGGAACCGAGCTATGTATACTGGGAATGCAGTCAATACTTGCCGTCAACACAGCGTTTTGAATAACATGTCGCAATACTCTCACTATGTGCAACTTGCCGAACCTTACCTGGAGTTTAGGAAGACATAAGTTAACAGGCCGGTGGTTTAGGACGCGTTGCCGATACTGTAGCCATCGAGTTCGTTTCTCATCCGGAAGACACCGTTCTGTCAGAATGGAACCGTTGCTAAAGGGAAGTATGAGCTCCTTGGTACATCACCTGGGGGGAACTCCAGCACCTCTTTCCTTGGTCTCTGACCATGTACTGTATGGCCCCTAACCGTCCTGTGAATACCTATCGAAGATCCAAACAGTGGGCGGGAACCTTTTATTTCACAGCCTACTGGGCATATGATCTACGTAGGACTGGGCACCGGTCAGTCTAAATGAGGTGGCCTGTTGCCACAGGCCACGTCCTTGGAACCCCGTCCCGTTAGAATTACCAAATAGATAGACTCCCTTGGCGTTTATACCCTCATTAGGTTAAATAAAAAGCAGCGCTTCTAAGTGCCGCTAGGCTCTCCCAGTCTTGCACTCCAATAGTTATAGACTGCAGAAACCCTTAAGCGGAAACTAGACCATGCTACTATATTGTCAGAAGCCACGCAGTCCGATTCTACGCTAAGCGGTTACGTTGGCCGAGTGGACGGTGGGCATGTGGTATTATCAAATCGCTGCAGTTTACCCGGAATCAGCCTCGAAGGAGGCCTGGTCGCAATAACTAGTCTATCGCCTCTAGTGCCAATATTACCCATATCCCTCCATTTCCATCTCTAACCACGCCCGAAGGCTTCATGGGGCCCACTGACAACAGTTTGAGGAAAAGCCATGTGTAACCACTGACCTAATTTGACAGCGGAGTCGCCCCTGTCACCAATGCCCTGATTTGACGATTGGTCTAAACTCTCCGCTCTAGCTTTGTGTCCAATACTGCCCCATCACACTCGTCCAAACCTATCACCCTGTCAGCCTAGCCATAAGCGGATGGGGTACTGGGTTACTGGCGCGAATCAGGACCTGGTCAATCTTAGCAATACTTTGCCTAGTGCAGAGGGATCATCCGGCATTTTGCCTTACAGTGCAGTAACAGCATTCTCGCAGTTGAGTTGGTCAGTAAGTTTCACGCGTAACTGTCAGTGACGTTCGTTGCCATAAAGCGTTTCCCATACGCTTTAGTTGGCTATACAAAAGAAAGAACCATACTACTGTCTAGCAGGTCATACTCTGATACTGCGAAATGGTCAACCGCGCCATCATCGCGTCCTGGGAGGACAAATACACGTACAATGGCTCCGATGCGCCTACTTGATTGTGCCGTCGATATGGTTTAGCTAGGGAGATGATTTGAATTAAGGCTGCCTTCCCACTTTCCCTGAGGTCTGCACATTACCTTGAGAAATGCAGCTCAAGGGCTGGGCTATCTATATCCACGCCTGTTTCTATGAAAAGCTAAATGTAAAACTCAACCATTTGAAGATTAAGGCTAAACACCTGTGGTGCTAAGCCCTAGGCGGCGGTCTTTGGTTGGGCCATACGCAACAACGGTCTGGGCCCAACGGCAAAACAGGGTAAAATGGCGATGACAGGTTTGTTTACTGGTGTTGTTAACGTAAATAGTACGGGACTGCAATGACGTCCAACCACTATTGATAATATTAAAATAAATAGAGGTTACTAGAAAAATATAAAGAAATCCAAAATCAGCTGGCAAGCTCTAGCCTGACTGCGCGGGCTAGCTTTTATACATGTGTGCGGGGGAAAGATCTATATCCCCGGACATAGCGCGAGTAACATTAAAACTTAATCCTGACTTCTCCCCGCCAGGGAATTGGAAATAGTTTACTCTTTCTCAACATTGGCATGCCCGCTAGATACCTTCAAGAGCCAAAGTGGGTGTCAGCACCACACATTAATGTAAAGTGGACCGGTATCTGGAAGCCGGACCCGCCTTTAAAAGAACCTCCGCGTTGAAGTGGAGAGTTCAGGAATATACAGTCGAACCAGCACTGTCCAAATCTGTAACACAGACTTTGATAGGTTAACTATTGACGGAGAAAACCTCTAAAAAAATCTATAATGTGTATTAATAAACGAGCTTAACGGAATATTGGTACTAGTCTTTACTAATGGGATAGTACCAACAGATGGCACTATGGGACAGGAAATCGGGAATAAGCTGCTAGGCCCTGTGTTGCATACTTGGGCCCGGCTTTCATACTATGACTATACTAAAGGATTACCGCTAATTGGTGGAGGGCCTGGCTGGCCCCCCGTCTCTTCCGGGCCTCTCCCAGAGGTCGCCCGGTCTCTTTTCTTTTGTTTCTTTAGATGGCTGTATAGGCGCGGCCTATTCCAGCTCCTCAAACCCATAAGCCGTGCTTGGCGTCACATTATGTAAAGCGGACCGATATCTGGAAGTCGGTCCCGCGCTCAAAAGAACCTCCGAGACAAAGTGGAGAATTCGGGAATATACAGTTGGACCAGGGCTGTCCGAATCTGTAACGCAAAGTTCGATAGGTTAATTATTGACGGAGAAAACCTTAAATAAAATCAATAGACGTTAACCAACAAGCAAGCTTAAGAGAATATTGGTAATAGACTTTACTAACGGGATAGTGCCAACAGATGGCACTATGGGACAAGAATCGAAAAATAAGCTGCTAGGCCCTGTGATGCATACTTGGGCCCGGCTTTTATACTATGACTATACTAAAGGATTAACGCTAATTGGTGGAGGGCCTGACTGGCCCCCCGTCTCTTCCGGGCCTCTCCCAGAGGTCGCCCGGTATCTTTTCCTTTGTTATTTTTGATGGTTGTATAGGAGCGGCCTATTACAGCTCCTCAAAGGGAGAAGCTGTGCTCGGCTTCACAATTATGTGGTGCTAGGCGCTGGGCGAGGGTTTTCGGTTAGGCCGTACGCGACGACGGTCTGGGCCTAACGTCCGGAGAAAATAGTGTTGTTTACGATAACGGTTATAAGTAAATAGTATGGGATGGTTTTTGTTGACAATAGGGAAAAATAGCGATTTAATCAAACGAATTCCGAGTAAAAGATAGGAAAATTAGCTGGCGAGCCCTTGCCTAACTGCGCGGGCTCGCTTTTATACTGGTGGCAGGAAAAAGGATCTACATCCCCCTGCATAAGGTGCGTAACCTTAAACCTTAATCCTAGCCTTCCCCACAATGGGTTTGGCTATTATTTGTGGGTCTTCAATGTTGACATGCCCGTCAGATGCCTTCAAGAGGCACCGCGGGCGTTGGCACCACACTCTCCCCCCTCAGGGCACGTCGGTAGCTTGCCGGTAGGCACCAGCTGTGCGTTGTGTTTGGCGTTAGTTGGCAACGCTTCAGGCGTTGAATGTGTACCGGCCTTGTGGTTAATCTTCGACATAGGGTCCTCAGCGTATAGGTGTTCCATTTGAGTACCGTAGTCACTCGGAATGGTCCATACCACTTGGGTTCTAAGGAATTTCCCGTTTCATTTCTTACCAGGACGGCGTCTCCCTCTTTGTATTGGCGGACATGTCCCACCCCTTGTTGGTTTTTTTGGTTCCACTGCAGACGGGCGCTATGTTCGCTTTTTCGCAGTCGTTGCATAGCCGCTAGGCGGGGGGTGGCATCGGCGTGCTGGTAGTCGATGTCGATCACGTGATCAAATGTCGGTTGCGCAGGCTCGCCCGGAAGGTGCATCCGGATTCCGTAAAGCAGGGTAAACGGGGCGTGGCCCGTGCGCTGGGATGGTCTGGAGCGTAGGTACATGAGCACGGTGGGGAGCCATTTGTCCCAGTCTTTTTCCGGATCCGGGACCACCCGACGGATCATGCCCTTCAGGGACCCGTGGAAACGTTCCAACCTACCGTTGGTTTGGGGATGGTACCCGGACGTACGCATGTGGTGGATCCTTTGCCTTGCTACAAATTGTCCCATGATGTCAGCCAAGAATTGCGGGCCCCGGTCCGATAGAAGTTCCACCGGGCGTCCAAACTCGCATAGAATGTTCGAATACAGGAATTCAACGATTCTTTCTGTGACTGTGTCCGGAACTGCCTTGCACACCGGGAACCCCGTGGCGTGTTCTAGCGCGGTAATGATATATTTGTTCCCACGGGGTGTGGTGGGTAGTGGCCCCATGATGTCGATGCTCCATCGTACAAATGGTGATAGTGGTGGGTCCAGCGGGTGTCGTGAGGTGTCTTGCTCTTCGTAATTTGGTCCGTACGTCTGGCATTGTGGGCACGCCTTGACATAGGTGGTGGCTTCCTTCTGCCAATTGGGCCACCATACAAAAGGCCTCATGCGCGTGATGGTGTCTTTTATGCCGCCGTGTCCTCGACCGTCGTGGTAGTTTTTTAGGTGTTCTGCTCGATCTTCCGGTGCCACAATTGCTACGTCTACTCCATCCACTACTCTTACCACTACTCCATCTACTAGTCGACAGTGGTTGGCCTCCTTTACCACCTTGTCTTTTGTATACTCCGTGGTCCCCCTTGGCCATTCCTCTCCGCTTAGGTACCCCCTGAGATAATTCGTCCAATCATCGTTGAGGGTGTCCGTCGCGTTAAGTGCAGGGTCCAGTGCTCTGGAAATCGCGTTGGCAATCACCTGTCTTTTCCCGGGCAGGTATTCTACCTCCGGATCAAACTCCAATAAATCTTCTAACCACCTGTATAGGCGTGGTGTTAGTTTCTTTACCGAGGTCAGGAATTGTAGTGACTTATGGTCCGTTTGCACTACAAATTTTTGCCCGTACAGATATTGCCTCCAATTCTTCAAGGCATGTACGATTGCAAATAGTTCCAACTCAAACACCGGGTATCGTGCCTGGGCCGGGTTCAGTCGTTTGGATAGAAATGCTACCGGTTGTAGACCTTTCCCATGGTCCTGCAGCAGTACCGCCCCCACCAACACGGTGGACGCGTCTGTCTGCACCGTGAAAGGGCGATTGAAATCCGGGTACACTAATATTGGTGGTTCAACCAGCTTACTCTTCAGTCTCTCAAAGGACTCCTGGCACTCCTTGTCCCAAGCCAGGTCCTTTTCCTTCCCCCTAAGCTGGTTGGTCAGAGGAGCCGCGATCTCCGCGTATTCTGGGATGAACACGCGGTAGTAGTTAGTTAACCCTAAAAAGGATTGTAACTGCTTTACCGATCGGGGGGTTGGGTATTCCCGCATGGCCCTTGTTTTAGCCGGATCCACCTGTACCCCTTCCTTCGATATTAAGTGGCCTAGGTATTCAATGCTTTCCTTGCAAAATTCGGATTTTTTAAGGTTGGCTACCAATTTTGCCGCTGCTAGCGCGTGCAGGACCCGTCCCAGGTCCCGCGCGTGCTCCTCCACGGATTTACTA
The DNA here is from genome assembly GCA_027575765.1 of Tieghemiomyces parasiticus. Lineage (NCBI taxonomy): Eukaryota > Fungi > Kickxellomycota > Dimargaritomycetes > Dimargaritales > Dimargaritaceae > Tieghemiomyces > Tieghemiomyces parasiticus. Next base: position 18,754 of record JANBPT010000272.1, read on the forward strand.
AAAACGAGAATATCGTCTAAATAAACCATGGCACACGTATCTAGGAATGGTTGTAATACCGAATTCATCAGCACCTGGAAGGTAGCTGGTGCGTTAGTTAAGCCGAATGGCATTACCAAAAATTCGTATTGCCCATAACGGGTGTTGAACGCCGTTTTTGCCACATCTGGGGGATGGATCCGGATCTGGTGGTAACCCGTTTTTAGATCAATCTTGGAAAAGATCTGAGATCCAGCCAATCGGGCAAAACTTTCCGCAATATTGGGTAGGGGATACCGGTTTTTGATTGTCACCTTGTTCAGGGCCCGGTAATCCACGCACATGCGGCGGGTCCCGTCTTTCTTTGGGACAAAAATGACGGGGGCCCCATATGGGGATGACCCCGGGCGTATCCACCCTTTCTCCAGGTATTCGTCTAATTGGCTGCGTAGCTCCTGGAGGTCCCGCGGTGGGAGAGGATACGGTGCCCGGGCTTGGGGCATTTCCGTGGTGGTCTCGATCTTGTGGTCGCACTCTCTCTCCGGCGGTAGTCCGGGGGGCAGTCCTCCAAACACGGTGGTGCGGAAAGGGGCGAGGGCGTTTCCCACGGTGGTCGGGATTCCATGTAAGGGGTCGGGGTTCTCGGGTTTGACCTCCCTTACGGCGAGGAGGTAGCTCACTTGTCGGGTGTCTTGGAGGGCTCGTTTACATTGCTGCGCCAACATAGTTTGGATGGCGGGGACAGCATCAGTGGATCCAAATCCTTGGGTACCCCGGGTGGATTCTTGGGAGATTTGGGTTTTTTCCCACGCCACGGGAGGGACGGTGTGGTATACTGCCTGTACAAGGTAGTCCCCCTCCCGGATGTGGATATCCTGGTTGCTGCCGTTGGTCACAATGGCCTGGATCTCACCCCGATACCCGCTATCAATAACCCCGCCCCCCAAGAGGAGTCCCTTCAGGGCCCAACTTGATCGGAGGTGGAGCTGGAGATACGCCTCCGGGGGGGGTTCGGTCCGGATCCCTAGGGGAACCTTGGCGGTCTTCCCCGGGTACACTGTTTGGCTCTGGGTTGCGGCTAGGTCCGTGCCCGCGTCACTGGTGTGGGCCCGGCGGGGAGGAAGGGCCTTGGTGTCTAATTGAAATTGTACCACGGCGGGGTGTTGCGGTTCCGGCGGTGTGCTTCTGTGTGGACGGCTGCCCCCTTGTCCCATGGTGGGGAAACTCTCGGGACGCGTCTCCCCGTTATTGTGACTATTGTTTACGGTAAGGGCATGGTGTTTGATTGGTGCGGAGGACGCGTTGTTTACGCATTGGGTGTTGGCCTTGTGCAGTGTGTCTTTGTGGCTGGCGGGTAGGGTTACGGTACCATGGTACCAGTCGATATTGGGGTTGTGTGCGCGGATCCACGGCTGACCTACCAGGATGTCATACTGGGGGTGTTCGAACACATAGGCGTGTAGTTGATGGTTGTTTTCTTGCAGGGTTGCCCAACATTGGACGTATTCGTGTGTCCACATGGTGGCGTTGTTGGCTACTTTCACCGCTAATGGGGTTTTACAGCTCTGTGGTTTTAGCCCCAACCTCTGCATGCACCTTCTTGACATAAAGTCATTGGTGGACCCACTATCCAGCAAGCAACGGACAACAGTGTTGTTTATTACCATAGGGAATAGTAGGAGCGGGGCGGTAGTAGGTTCCTGAGGGGAGGTTCCCACGGTCATGGCGTAAGCCACACCACTTACAGCTCCAGGAGGGTTGGCGACGCGTCGCGAGGACAGCTCAATTCCTGGTCGTTGTACTGTCCCTGCCCGTTTCCCGACTCCTGAAGGTGATTGCGGCGCTGGGGTTTGTTACACCTGCGTGACACGTGACCCTTTTCGCCACAATTGTAACAGTTGCCGGTGAATGGGCGGCGTTGGTGGGGGCGTCCTTGTAGTGCGTCAACCTCCATAGGGATTACGCCCTGGCGGTGATGCCCAGTCACGTGACCACTATGGGTGCCCGTTGACGGGTTCCCCATACCCTTGCCGTACATGGCCGCATCAAAGCGTTCGGCAAACATGACAGCCTCACCCAGGGTGGAGAAGTGTTGGGCCGCCACGTGGGCTCGAATGTTGGGCTTCAGGCCGCGAATGAATCGATCTGTGGCTTCATTGTCCGAGATTTGGCCATGCGCTGCGACGATGGAGGTCAGGTCACGTGCGTATTCCCACACGGAGCGTACCTGCGTGAGTGCTGCTAGTCGATTGCGTAGGGTGGCTTTGGTGCGGACCCCCCCATAGCGCTCCCGTAATGCGGCCACAAAATCCGTCCAGGTCACGTGAGGGTTATTGCGTTGGAGGATGTACAGCCATCCCAAGGCTTCGTTGCGTAACGCGCTGGAGGCAAGGGTGACCTTACGCGTTTCCTCGAAGATTCCCACGGCCTCACAGTACAGCTGAAACGACAACAGCCAGTACTCCACATTCTCGCGGCGAGTCCCACTGAATTGCATCAATTGTGCCCCCGGTAGGCGCGGCATCCCCATGCTCTGATTGTTCTGGATGGAGGCCGCCAGTTGGCTTAATGCGGCGGCTAGGTCGGGTTGCGTCGGAGGATCGGCGGCGTGATCGCCCAACCCGTAACTGCGCGGATCCATGGGTGTGTTTCGTGCGTCCATGTAAATCTCTTCGTCGGCGGAGGTGGGTTCACTGACTGGGCTAGGTCGGCGCTCTCTGGTGGGTGTCGTGGACGAGGCGGATGACAAGGAGGTTTCGGGGTCTAGGCCGTATCCTCTTCCCATTCAAACTGGGTTGTTGGTCGGGTCTTGTTTGGTGGTTTTGGTTGCTTGTTGATTCGGGTTGCACGCCTACTAGCTGGTGCACCGGCGTCTTGTTGTAAACGTAGCTTCGCTACCAAAATGTGGTGCTAGGCGCTGGGCGAGGGTTTTCGGTTAGGCCGTACGCGACGACGGTCTGGGCCTAACGTCCGGAGAAAATAGTGTTGTTTACGATAACGGTTATAAGTAAATAGTATGGGATGGTTTTTGTTGACAATAGGGAAAAATAGCGATTTAATCAAACGAATTCTGAGTAAAAGATAGGAAAATTAGCTGGCGAGCCCTTGCCTAACTGCGCGGGCTCGCTTTTATACTGGTGGCAGGAAAAAGGATCTACATCCCCCTGCATAAGGTGCGTAACCTTAAACCTTAATCCTAGCCTTCCCCACAATGGGTTTGGCTATTATTTGTGGGTCTTCAATGTTGACATGCCCGTCAGATGCCTTCAAGAGGCACCGCGGGCGTCGGCACCACAATTAATATATGTCAGTGTGCCAGAGTGGTTAATGGGTATGACTCGAAATCATATGGGCTTCGCCCGCGCAGGTTCAAATCCTGCCGCTGACGTCCATTTTTAATATTTTTTCGTACCGCTTTCAGTGGCTGATTAGGTATTAACTTTAACTGTATGATAACTAAGGACGGAGTAATGCTAGGCAAATGTAGCCAAAGAAAGGAAATTGTTAAGCGGAAGTAACCCTCAGACTTATGCTGTCGTGAGAATCCTTACGAATAGTGCGAGTACTCTGGCACAACAGTAGAAGAGGTCCTAAATTCGATACATCTACCCAGGCTACAGAAAACTTCGTGACAGACGCTTCCGACCATATTGCCACGGGTAGGCCACCTATTAGTTCCTTTTCAAAACCCTCCGTCACCGTCAAGCGCATGACTGCCATCCTTAGACAACTAAGTGGTATAACCCGTTTTGAGTCTCGAGGACCCAGGCTTCTTCCATCTCTGATTGACCTTTACAGCATGAATGGACCAGAATAAAAACCTGCACAATATTGACATGTCCACCCTCGTTGTATTACTGGCATGTGGGTGAATGGTAAAGTGAATAAGAGGGATATGAAATGGCAGGAGGGGGTTTGGCTCGCGTCGTTCATGTTTGCTTTGCCTTCAAATCTTTGGTGTGCATGGCTGAATAATGACTCCGTAGGCAGGAAGGGCGGGGTCAGATAAACAGATCGCATTATCAGTGGGTGACTGTTGTATACTTTTGTAAAACCCGGTCCTATTGTTGTATGTTGAAGGCCGGAAATAGCGGCAATGTTGCAAAGAGGGGATGTCAAAAGAACCCGAGGGGTGGGGATAAGGAAATCCTATTTATACTGACGCGAAGTTGTTATAACAATAGGGGTGGTACAATGTACTGACAACTCGACGGCTTTGTACGTTGTTATCAGAGCCATATGGAATGTTGAATGAGCCAGCAATGAGGCACACGCTTGCGATTAGCGGATATAGCAGGTCGTGCAGACGGGCTAGAAGAAAGGAAAATGTAGCCACTGGCGCATTTCAGGGTCAGCTGGTACCATTGGCGTGTACATTCCAAAAACCACATTTTTTTTCCCAGAGGGTTCAAACCTCACTCAGCAGCAGGCGAGAAGGGGTAGACGACTTGCAGGCGCCGATGAAAAGGTATACCGATTTAGAAAGAAATGGTATATTCACTATCATGGTTGCTACAATGCTCCGATAGGGGGCATTCTGGGTGGTTTGATTACCATCCGTAACAGTAGAAAGAAGCCAGGTTGACTAAGATGTGGTTACTGCAAGAAATCTGAAATTATTGGATCTGATCAGCCAGCTAACCGGCCAAACAATCTCATCGTCATGGATTGCCAATCACAAGGAGGAAATCGACAAGACGAGAGCCCACTTGGTGGTAAACCCCAAAAACAGAAGAGGATAAGAAGGGACGTATGATTATGAGTGAGTACGACCCCAATTTGGTCTGACTAGCTCTCGGTCCAGTCACGCCACACGCCCCCACCGTTTATGGGAAAGTAGATTACTGCGCCACTGTTCGGATGGTTTTTTTTCGTTCATTGTATTTTATTCTCACGTCACACAGTGCCCGTGATGATCTATGCTTGCCACCCCAACAGTTGTTGCACTCAGTACGCCGTACCGTCATCAGCCAGACCTCAGAGTAAGAAATTCCCACTCCGGATGGAAAAGACGGGAGACGCATTGGGGTCTACTTGGCTAAAACGGCTCCCTTAGAAAAAAAAGATAACCCCTTTGGTTGACCCTCTGGATTGTTGGGCACAATTTTCTCGACAATGGGCTATGAGAAATTTAAGAAACCGAACACTGTCGCCGTGCCGGTTAGTACCGTAACTGGGTATGCTCAGCTAATTATATTTGTAGATTTTAATACCAGGACAGAATGGGCTTTGGATACCGCAACCAGCTCTGCCCGTCAGCGCTTTGTGCTACATTCTCTTTTAAGATTCTCAGTTGGGCTAAGCAGAGTGTGAATAGAGAGGAGATACCGTATGCACGGAAGCTGTATTGGTTCTCGTGTGGCCCACCGATCCAGTCGGGTAGAGCTACACGCGGCAGCGCAGTAATGCAGCTTGTAGTGAATCTGATGAAGGTACGGAGGTGCAAGAAGCGAACGAGAGCCGGGACTGCGTGTCGTCGACGTGTTCGTCAGCATTCTCACCAGCATCGCCGGATTGGGAGGGGAGGGAATACTCAGAGGGAAGTGCTATGTGGCCGCGGGTAATGGAGAGGTAGGTAGCGGTACTGCTCTAAGGAGAGAGAAAGAGAAAGTATCCGTTGGTCTAGCTTCTATCCGCAATTAAGCGCGCGGAGATCTCCTAGTGATTTCCGATGTTCGTCATGGCAAATTGACTAGACAAGGTTTACACTAGGAAGCTGACAACGTAGTCTTAATCAGATTAGTACAACGTTTGGCAATGGCGGTGCGAAGCCAACCTGCTTCCAACTCTCGGATGGCACTACTCATATCTTATGCTAATCGCATTGGGCAGTGTTCTACATCATTGCTAGCCTGTCTACGCAAACATTTAAGTACTTGCCACCGCCTATTGCTGCTGACAGTGTAGGAGCGAATGGCAAGTCTTACCAGCATCCGCTTAAGCGCTCTTTTAGTTGAAAGCTCATTCGCGCCCGCGTCTTTTCCACTCGCTAATAGGATTGCCAAGGTCCATATGGCTGCTCAGGTTGACCATCATGCACAACCATGTCAAGCATCGCGTACCACGCTGCGGTCGGTAGCTAATCACTATTTTATCCTTACCATCATTTTTTTCTCTCACCTGCCCTCTGATGCACACATACAGGCCAGCCTTACGTCGTGGGCCCCGCGACAGCGGCGGGTCGGTAGTCAAATCAATAGAATGAACCCAATGCCTAATGCTTGGCATATGACGGCACTCCGGCGAACTTCACTCACTCTTAATGAAAAGTGCCGAGACCACGTTGCCATTGGTACTGATACTTATCCAGTATCGACGACTGACACTCGCTACATTTCAGCTCCTGCATGCCTGCCAGGTATCATTACCTCCCCCCGGTTCATTAGTGAGAGAATAACTTCAAAAATCCCTGTATATGTCACTATTTTGGGTAGGTGCCTTGCCAGCCTCCCCTTAACTCTGCCACACTCGTAATTTTGCAGCCAGTGGTTTTTTTTTACAAAAGCCCTTCTGTGTTCAGATGTAAGGGGGCGTCATTCTTGCCGTTGTTGGGTGATTGGGGAGACGAAGACGGGTGGGCAAAGGGAAGTATCAGTGGGTACGGTGCCTACCCGATATCGTTGTTAAAACCCTGCCGACAGCGTGGCTAGTTCTCTCCCAACCTTCCTGTACCCATATGCACGCAGTTTGCCTGTCCTGCTGATTATAACACCGTACATAGGTCGGCTGCTTTTCATTCATTCTTTACTAAATACCCGCGTACCAATATCCTGGAGTTGAAAAATCGTGGACATGGGGACCTCGCTGCGTCATTGTCCGATTAGTGGGTTGGGAGACGGGGAAGGGGAAACGGAAAGCGCAGAATTTTGACGGAGTCCTGGTCGATGGCTTTTCGTTTGTGCATTAAAGGGAGGAGGCGCAGTCCGAGAATTTATCATAGCTGCAAACTTGCCGGTGCACTAATGTGTCATCTTAACGGACTGGCGGATTTGAACAACCTTGTGGACCCAGCTTAATGTATAGGGGGGCATGGCCGCAGTCCGTCATAGCTTGGTGGCGTAGTAATTCGGCTGCAAGGCGTGTCACACAGCCCAAGCATCTGGAATTACAATCGGGTCGAATTGGTATGGGTTGGTAGTAATGGCCGTTTGTCACTTCCGAAAGCTAGAAGCAAAGGGATTCGCCCCGCCGGCAGAATAAAAAGGGCATCGGACGATGTCAGTGGACCGCCCTTCTTAATTGACCGGCCTATTCATCGGCGGGGTCAACATTAACCGGTTCGTACATGGCATTCACCCCGGTCGCCGCACAATACAGCCGCAAAATGAACAGCATTAATGGACGCACGTCCCGGAATTACCGCTGAATGCGAGCACATAACCGCCTGTGCGCCATACCACCGAGACCACAGCCACGAACCGGTCGATGTTGAGCCAAGCGTTTCCAAATATACCGCCCATGTACTGTACTGTGGTTCTAGACGAAAAAGGCTAAAGTAAGACCCCAGCCAGCTAGGCCCCAAGCGAGTAAGGAGGAAGAGTTTGCGCCCCCCTCCTCCAGAGCTTGGTCTGGTGGTGAACTAGGGTACAGTAGGGCAGATTAAGAGGGCGGCGGCCAGAACAAGGCCGGAGGGTCTCGGCGGGCGGAAAATCCCGATCAATTCGTGAAGGCCCATTCATATTATTATTTTTATTTTTTTTCATCGACAGCCCGCTCTGTTTCCCTTCTTTAACGATTTACGTAACCTTTTCTCCTCCCTCTTATTACTTATAGCCTGACTATTGCCATTTACCTCCCTCCTGGTACCACTGCGACCGGCCAGACAAAGCGGCGGATGATATGGCTACTGGGTGGGGTGATCGTGGTTTCGGTGGCGCCAAATTACTAATGTAGTGGCGTCGGTCAAGCCCGGCGGGCAGAGTTGAGTAAACATCGGAAATGAGATGTTGGGGTGAAAGAAATAGAGTGGAAGACCATCGGTTCTAATGGTTTAGAGTAATGATGAGGAGGGTGATGGAAAGGGGCGGTTACCCCCGGCACGTACAATGTTTTCGGGCCTCGGACCCGAATGGCAGTGGATTGGGAAAGAACAAGCGGAGAAAGCAAGTGAGTGAGGGGCACTTTCTGCAAGCTGACCCCATCTGACACCCTCCCCCAACAAAAAAAACAAAAACAAAAACCGGTCGGGTTCCCAACCGGATAGTCCGCCTTGATAATTCAGTACGAGCCTAGGGAGCTTCGCCGAGAGCACCGGCTTGACTGGGGTCAAGGTGGAAGAAGGCTGGTGATGAAAGAGAGACGCGATAACGTTAGACGACAGGCTGGCCAGCAGTCCTTTCCCTACCCACCCCCACAGTCGGCACCAGCCGCGCGGGGTACACATACCTGAGAATTAATCCTACGGAGACTTACACTAACAATAATAGGTGAGTACGACGGCCGAAGCGCGCCTTGGCCCGCTCCGTGTTTCAGTGCACTATCCATCGAAGGACACGAGACTCACAGGCTGGCTAACCGTTAGGTAACGCTTGGGCACTTGGCAAGAAGGAGCACGGGGTGGGAGGAAGGGTTTGCTACAGATTCTCCGCTGACAAGAGTCGATAACATCCCATTCCTCTTAATTCGCGTCCTTCACGCGCTGTCTGCACAGGGATTAGCGATAGAAACTTATGCTCACCTCCAGTGTATTTATTTTTATGCGTTTGGCGGTGGGTTGCCGTTGAAATGGGACACTTCTGCAAAGCTCGATAGACCAGGGTCCGACGGGCGGGCAATGGCAGCGGTGGCTGCCAGGGCAAAGTCATTGGTTAACTCCCAATCACAATCTACCACTTTCATGTGGAGAGTGATTGGGAGTGGTGAGTGGGTTGCGTGAGGTGAGGCGAAGCCAGAGTTCCCCTACGGTTCGTAACACGCACTCATACGACAAAGACTCCGCCCCAAGGGTCGCCACGTTGAATACTGCCGGTGCTCTACAAAATCTCGAATTACAGGGTTGGCCGCCGCCGTTATCCTCAACGTATCCCAAGCATTGAATGCACCGCACCGGCTACGAATTCGCCATGCCAGTCTATGACTTTGCCCCTCACCACCCCCCTTTCTATTTGGCTGCCGAATTGGGTCAAACGTGAAAGTTTTTTTTTTGGTTGCTTTGTTTCCTTCAACTCGACAGCATCCCCTCCCCCTTAGCCATGCGTTGCGCCCGACCCTGTTCTGCGCGCATGACATCCTCCTGCTTGGTTTGTGTCACTCTTGGACGAGGCACGTACGCACGAGCGGATGAGTTGGCACCCGTCGGGCCAGGGGTCCATAGTATAGGGTGACAGATTTAGATATTGCACTTGTAGTGGGTTTTATGAAGCGAGGCTGTGGAATCTAACCTACCCAATGGCAGCTGGTCGAGGGGTTGCTCTGAATGGCCTTCGTCCAACCCGTCTAGTCGTGCACAACACTCGGCCCTCAAAACAAGAAATAATTGATGGTAAGGATGGGTTGGCTAGGGCAGCCCATGCATGGCGTGAGCCACTCCTCCAAAATATAAAATGGGTGTTAATAGCACAACCAGGTAGGCGGGAAGGGGCGAAATGCTGACCCAAATGTCGCTGTTGGCAGCCCGCAAAAAATAAAACACTTACTCGGGTCTACCGGTCCAGTGCGGGTAGCATGCTGCACCTGCACTGTCTGGTGGCAAATTCACCGGTCATCCTCGTTGTTATGAGCTAGCAACAGGCGATAGTGTACCACATCATGTAGGTGCACAGGCTGGAGGGATGATAGGCCTTCGCCAGTAAGGTATTCAACATCAAGTGTTGATACTGTACAGACGTCAGTGGGCCAGTAGGGCATTGTTGGGTTAGTGTATGGTACAGGGATACTGTTTGAGGGACTGGCAAGCTGTGGGGATCAAGATATGAAGCGACTGCAAGAGGTATGCGTGTGTATACATGGGTGGGTACGCGAGGCGGAAGTAAGCGATGGTGATGAGGATTCCATCCCCCCCAAAAAAAGCTTTCCTGGGTTTCAACCCTTGTCATTGATTGGTCGGCCGGTTTGGAATCACCGCTATTTTCCAACCTTCCGCTCATCGATTTAATTCCACCGTTCTCCGATTTCACCCTCTCCTGGTACTCATTATCACTGCCTGGTTTCCCTGGGCGATGGGTGTGGCCGCTCTCGTAGTATGGAAGATGGGATCCTCGTTGTAAGGTACAAGTCGCAGCGATGAATGAAAGATAATCTGACCCGTTACCCTTACGAAATCAGCCGTAGATTATAGAATGACCACCAGCGTCACCACTAACTTGTGCAGACGCCACGGCATGATTAACAATTACGGTTGGGCAAAGAATAGGGAGGTGAGCACTTGAACAGGCGCTGCAGGCAAGAAGTGGAAGGCGGCAACCTAAGGTAGTAAAGTGATCCAGGATCGTCTATGGAAGGATTCCCAGCCGGCTGGCTAGCGCCATCATCAGCATCACCGTCGTACGTGCAGCGGACAGGCAAATGAACGGGCGGACGCGGGTCAGCCACTCAACGTCCTTCTCAACTGCCTTTAGAGCCCTATGGACCCTCCTTTTCCTCTTCCCATCCGAGCTTACAAACGCGGATATCCGCATGAGTAACCGCATGGATTTTTTTCTTCGCAGCTTCGCTTTTATCGAAACCAGGCTATTTTTGTCACACCATGACCACACACACGCTGCACCGGCACCTTAGCTTCACAGAGGATCCACCATGCCAGGCAGAGTCAGAAATCAAAGTGGGGCCACTATATATATTTATATATATAATAGAGACAAACAGGGGGCCTGTGGAAAGTAAGCCGGTAGATATGTGTGGACTGCAGCCTTAGTATCGCCTACAATAGGAGGAAAGCGTAGCGTCAGGGGGGGGCTGATAGACAGGCTGTGGCGGCGAGCAAGGATGATGGCTAGACAGGACAAGTGCGGCATCGGCCGCCCGGTGGCCAGAATAGGAAGGTGGGGGAAGGAAGGCTTGTGTGTATCTGTGCCTACCGGCCTGCTAATAGGCACCGGCCCCGAACGGGCCGGTTGGCCGAGTCGGAGCTGACCTTCGCAGCTTCAAAGTTTCCAGGCTGGTATTAGATGACAGTACTAGTCGATTCTGTTAGAGGAAGGTGAGGACGTACCCCGAAGATAAGATCTTTCCGAGGTTACCTTGTACGTTTTTCCTTTACTGCATCGGTTGGGGATGGCACTTTGATTCACGGTGCGGCGAGCTGGATTCTATCCCCATCGCTGCTGGTTCGTCGTCATATCTCCCCCCATAAAAAATAATAATAATGGTAATATCATTTCCATACCGGCCCATAGCTGTGATCATGGTCGGACCCGCCAGCCTGCCTCTCATATCCAACCCTGGCGGATCTCCGTCAGGTAGTCTGCGGCTGGGGTGGCAGTGCAGCCCCCCAGTGGGTGACATCGGTCGGCTGGGTCCTGCAAGATGCCGGAGGGAGGGAGGGGCGCGTCGTTCAGCCGTGTGCGTCAGCGTGTGCGTGGAGCTATGTATAGAAGGAGGGCAGTAGACCCAAGATGCCGCCGACCGACGCTGGGTGGCAGGGGTGATAGGAAGGGGAGATTAGAGCTCCTCCATCCCTCTCCTCTCGCCCTCTACATATTCCTTTCGCTGGCAATTCCCACCCTAGGCGGAGGCTGTGTGGGCGAGTTAGCCACAGCACCGGCCTGAACTTAAGCTGTGGCGGTATGTGGACGAGGCTGTGCACTTCATCGTCCGGCCGCCGTATCCTCTACGCCGGGGGTGTCCACCGAACCAAGCAATTTATGCGCCATTGTGAGCGGGGCCTTGTCATCGTTGGCCGAGCTGCCAAACGCTTTACCCGCAGAGGTGGGGGCTCCACCACGTAGGGCCTCCGTGGGCCCACCTCCCCCGGTGCTTCATTCGTAAGTTCCATCTTCACGTCTACTGCGCGCGTATGTGTGTGGGTGTATGGGGAGCGCCGTATCCTGGAAGGAGGCGGCGGAAGCCCGTCAAACCGGCGCGTAGGGTGTGGCTTTCACATTTTTTACTGCCTTTTGGCGGACCGGCGTCCCTCTCACCCACACAGATACACTCACCCACGGGCTGTGTGGTACGGTACCACAGTAGAGCCCACCACATCGGACTGCATCCCCTGTAGTGTGCGCCCGTAGGTGTGTATGTGTGCGTGTGTGTGTATGTCCTGTTGTCACCTCTTCGCTCGCTGGACATCCCCAGCCACCTCTAAGACGTTACCCGCACAATTTGCCCAGCCCTCCCGTCCCATCTCCATCCACGCCCTTCCGTCCCATTTCTGGCTGGCCCCTCTATCACTGCGCTCCTAGATCACTTCCTCTCCCTTACTCTGGTCGGGCCCTACAACCCTTGAGATTGGCTTCGCTCGCCTCGTCCCACCACCTGTATAAATAGCACTCTCCCGCCCCCCGTTGGAGTATATCCAGCACCCACTCATATATTCTCCCATCCCGCATTTCACATCTGCATTCCCTCTCTCTATCTCTGCACCCCCAGCATCTAACGATCCACACCGTGCACGTCTCACTGCCCACCTCCACTTCTCTTAAAACCGCACCACTGTTCTCCCGACGCAGTCCACAAAAGTTAGAATGGCCGTCATCAAGTCTGTTTTTGTCCAGCCCTGCGACCAGGTCGTGATCCCTCCCAAATAAGCGATATGGTTCTCTCGCGACAACCTCTCGACCATGGCCCTAGCAGCTCTGCTCCCACCCATAATCTTCCTCCCATTTGCATTCTCACCCATTTTCATCTTTGACCACATCCAGCAATGATTTCCACGGACGGCCACCCTGTTGGCGACGCAGCCCAACATCGTCAGTCGCCATCTCGCCCGTCACTGTTGACATCCACACAGTGGCTATCCAGTTCCCTACCGTCACATTGCAGCTGTGACCCGCGACTTTCACCCGATGGGAATTCTGACCCTGAATCCCTGCCAGTACACCAACCCAGGTTGTCATCTGCCCGGACGTGGTCTTTTTTCTTTTCTTCTCCAACGGTCGCTGTGACCCAAATCCCCTCCCCCGCCTCCACAGCACAAATATTCTTTCGGAGCCTGCTGTTGCAGCCGCCCACCATCCATCTTGCAACCCATGTCCCATTTGGACTCGCCTCAAAAGCTTCCCAGCACCCTCTCATTACCAAAAAAATGCATACCTCATCCCGTTGTGCATCGATTTTTTCATCCTCATCCCCAATCCCCCGCAATTTACATACCGCACATCCTCCCCTCATTCATCATTTGCATTCGTCCATCCCACTGATTTATCGTTACCAACAACTTAGCTGTCCAAAACAGACTCTCGTCGTCTCCTTTCTGGGTTTAAACTCGTCACTATGACCGCTTCTCATAGCTGCTTTGGTGGCGGGCAATACCTGAGAGCTGCACGCTGACTTTGCAATAAAATCAAGCCGTTAGGATCATAAAAAAAAAACCACTGGTATCGAGTTATCAGAGGAAGAAGTGGGGTATGGAGGCGGCTGGTGTTCGACCCCCACATTGGCAACCGGGGTTCCCTCCAACCCGAGGTGGTCCTGGGGTAGATGACCTACGGCTCTCGGGCATCCTATCCGCAAGTGGATGGTTGAGTCAATAGGTAATGTGCATCCTCTACCCTAAATTAACCATGTCACCCCCTTATCTTCAATCCCCTATTAGTTCGCTCCCTAACGCTGATATTCGAATAATTGAACGCCTTGGTGAGTAGTGCACAGCATTCCTGCACCCGCCACCGATCGGAACTCAGCCTTCCATTTGCCGTTTCGTTCGCGTCCGCATAATCCGCTAGGGACTTGTTGTCCCATACATTACCAATGTTACAAAGTCGTGTGAGAATGTGTGTGCGATGAGGTACCTATCTTGCCGGTGGGTAAATTGGGAACTTTGAGTATGCGTAGCGATTATTCTCGGACTCGCTCTGGTACGGGTAATACCAAACGTAAATACAAAGGAGACTTAGCCTAGGAAGACTCTTATATAGGAAGAGAAAGGGGAAGTGATAGTAGAAAAATGCACAAATCATGCTGGTTGGCGTACCCCCACTTACGGCGTTGGCCGTACACCCGGATCCCTAATGTGGACAATCGATTTTATCCGCGAACTGCACATCCAGAACGAGGGGAGGTTTCGACGCTACCGGCTGATGCATAATAATCTAGTAACCATTCGGGCTCGCCTGATACCAAGGTCCTAGTCGACTGGATACAACCATTCGTATTTCCCTTCACTTCCATCCCTCCTCAACAATGGTCTGTTGACGCAATGTCGGCTCTTTAGCACCCTATCCCTACTGATCCACAGACCTGAAGAATAGTTAGCCACAGTCCTGTGGTTATGCGTAGCCCTAACAAAAACTCAGGTTGTATTTAATGTGTGGGTGTGTCATAGATTACCCTATGCCCCTCTTAGACTATCCTACCGTTGCGGAAAAAAAACCCCCAAAAATACCGAATCACCCCCCCTCCCTACTCTTCAGATTTTCCCCTATCCCCCACCCCTTGCTTCCACGCGAGTCAGTTTGCCCAACCCTAGTCCAATTGTACACCACCTTACCCCTGAAATTACATCACAGCATGGACGTGCGTACGTCTAGGTGCGTAGATTAGAATACCTTGTGATTGGTGAAGCCCCTCTCCCACCACCTTCATCTATGCTTGACCCTGTCGCCCGGACTAGGTTTCGAGGTTGCTGATAAGTGCTGGAAGGTGGGAGAAGTGATGAGGGTGGGTGAGCGAGTGGGTGGGCAGCTACTGCCATATAGAAAATATTAATTATATATGTGGCTAAACGTAGGCTAGGAGCTTAAATGATCACACACTGTACTAGCCTACTTCAACTAAACAGTCCCTATTTCCTACTCCCAACACTTCGAATCTCAACTTGACTGTAGAGGCCATGAGCCATTGCTTTTTTAACATGTACCAAAAGTAAGAATAGTATCGCTCCTGTGATCACGCTGGGCACTTATATCTGTGTTTTATCCATCCCTATTGATTGTCATGGGTAAGGGCAGGTTATGACTACCAATGAGCCGGCCTTTCAACTGCAGAGCCAAGGTTCCACGAGGGTCAGCGCTTCGCCTACAATTTCTTATTTTTAGGTCTGGGTGGGGGGGGGCTACGTCGTGGGCCTCGTACCCGCAGGATCATATATAGGCCAACGTAGAATCAAGAATAGGGTGGTATATCACGCGCTGAGTAGACATTCATCATTTAGCGGTTTTACCACGTGCGGTATTAACAAACAAACGATTCACTATTCGGCCAGAATTTTGGGATGAAGAGGAGGACAGACGTAAAGGGAGTCAGTGGTTGTTCGAATACACACCCGATACCATCTCTTCTAGCCATAAAATATAGGGGGGAGGGGAAGCGGATGATAACCCTTACTGGGTTGAAATTCTACACATATCATATTCTCCTAGTCGTACCCAGCTAAATGTAGCATGGGCGTACTATAACTGTTGGCAGGGTAAGCAAGTGCGAAGCTAGGCTAAGTAGAAAAGATAGTAATATAATACTATATAAACCGAGAGTTGGGCCACAATGCCAAGACAAGTGGCGAGGTCTACATACCCGGGCGCTAGATTGCAGAGTTTGAGAGACCCCTCCACATCAACACATTTAGGATTGGCCTCCAGGCTAGTGGGTTGGGGAAGAAACAGGAAAAAATGTTGAACTGGATATGATTCATGGAAGTACCTATTGGCATGGGTCAACCGTTAGAGCAGCGCCCATAATAAATATCCAGACGCGTCCATTTATTTTACAAGTCAACAGGAAGGGGAAAGAGATAGCGAGCCTAGGAGGTGGTAGTTTACAATATTTTGAGGAAACGGGACTATATACAAACCGTAGTTAGGAATCATAGTGGCAGGACAGTCACGGGACAAAGAGTAGAATAAAATAAAGAACGGTTAAGGTAGAGAAGAGGGAGGGCTATAGCTAGAGAGTATCGTGTGTCGTTCATGGATATATCGTCTCGTAAACATACAAGGAGACATTGTTAAAGATGAAAGGGTGGAGCTGACATTATTTGCCTTCGTTGGTTAAAGCGTAACCACAGCGGCCATGGCAGGGGCAGAAGACTCCTCAATGACAGTATCATCACGGGGCGCCAGGTTCTTGATTCGCTGGATCTTTCCCAGCTGCTCGACAGTACCTTGGTTAATATTACGGTAAAAGGCGTTGGGGTTGCCCACAAACTCGGCCTGGGCGTCCTGGTACGACGGGAACATGAACCGATCCATTCCATCGCCGGTACCGTTGCCGTGGTTGTTACCATAGTAGTCTTGGGGCGGCTGCGACTGGATGGGACTAATGACCATGCCGGACAGCAAGGCTGTAGCGGCGGTCTTGGCCGCGGCGCGGGAGGCACGGGACGGAGTGACCGGGTGTTGGGTCTGCGGGATGCGGGTAGCCGAGAGAGGCATCAGGTGGTGGTGGTGACGAGCGACGTAATCGTAGCGGGCGAAGGGGTTACGGAAGGCACCTTGGCTACCACCATGATTGTCATCATAACAACCGTGGGTCCGATAGTATTCGAGGAGGTAGTCGCGGTTGGTGGCGGCCAATTCGACGGGCATACGGATGAAGGTATCCTCAAAGTTGGACACGTCCTCGGCGTGCATAATCGGCGGGACGTAGGGGGCTGCCACTTGACGGCTCAGGAAGGCCGACCAGTCAACTGTGGCGAAGAACGGGTGGGCCTTGATTTGTTCGAGTCCGAATTCACCCGCGCCGAGACGACGCTGAGGGTCCTTGGCCAGAAGCTGTGCGGATACGAATTGAATTGCATCAATAAATACCGTGTACGTCGGGTGAAGGGTAGTGATGGCAGGTTAGAATCCGCATACTTGAGTTGGACAGTTGGGTTCCCAGCGACTGGCTGGTGCACGCAAATAGTGAGGTGGATTGTCGGTAGACGACATATCTACCGAAACCCCCTGGTCGCAGTTGCCTCCTTTCAATCATTGTACCACATAGCAACTCAGGTGTGCAGGATGGAAAAAGGACGCTAAATAGTGAGTGCGTGTATAGACGTAAGTGGTACTTACCCCAGTGATCAGGTTGCGCGCTTCCCAGCTCACGTTAGCCGGGAACTGTAGACGGTCAAAGAGAACGCGCTGGTACATCTTGCTGTGGTTATCGGCCCAGAAGGGGGTCTGAGGTGATCGTAGGAGAAATGATGTGTGTGCGTGTTAGTTCATGCATGGGCTTACAAAAATCCAAACCTGGTATATATAGAAAAATACCCCCCTATGCACAAATTGCAAAAGTACTTAGTACAAACTTACCATGCCAGTCAACATCTCGTAGAGACAGGTTCCGAGGCTCCAGTAGTCGATACCATTATCGTACGATTCCCCACGGAGCATCTCCGGGGCGAGGTACTCGGCCGTACCGCAGAACGTCTTGGTTCGACGGCGGTACGCCGGACGGCCGTCAACGTTAAATCCCTCTGAGGGCATCTGCTTGGAGAGGCCGAAGTCAGTCAGCAACACGTGGCCCTGGCGGTCAATCAACATGTTCTCAGGTTTAAGATCACGGTATACGATACCCATGCGATGGAGTTGTTCGAGGCCCAGGACGATCTGGGCGGCGTAGAACCGGGTACGCTCCTCAGTGAATCGGTAGTGGCGGGCGAGCTGGGTGGCAATATCACCGCCCGGGAGGTAGTCGAGGACGAGGAAGAGGTGGCCTTCGGTCTGAAACGAGTAGTGCAGTTTCATGAGATACGGGTGGTGGCTGTCGGCAATGTCAGCCAAAATGTTACGTTCACCTAGGATGTGGTCCACCTCGTTCTGCTTAAGGACCTTCTCCTTGCTGATGGACTTGATGGCCACTAGCTCGTTGGTGGTCTTGTCGCGGGCCAGGAAGACCTATAAAATGTATCGAAGAAGGGTGAAGATGGCAGAGGTTAGCACCGTAGATAAGTAAGCGAAGTGGTGATTAGTTGAGATGGGTGTGGGTGATCCCAAGGCAGTGAATTGATGCTGGTTTCCATCATGCGAAATCGCAACCACTAAGATAAAACATACCTTGCCCATGCAGCCACGGCCGACGACGCGGATGAGGTCAAAGTTTTCGAGACTAGCAGAAGTTGCCACGGAGGCGATATGGGTCTCCTCGTTGATAGTCGGGCACGCGACGGTAAAGTTGACGGCCTTGGTGGCGGTGGGTTTGACGAGCGGGGTGGTGAGATTAGCCTGGATAGTGGCCGTATCAATCTTGAGGAGGCTCTTGCCATACTTGAGCGGGGATGCCGTAGCGTTGGTCGGGGTCACTATGGGGATATCAGCCTTGGCCTTGGGAGTGGTCGGGCTGGATTGCCGGTTGGCGGACGCCACAGTTTTGATTTTGATGGAGGCCGGCTTGGTGGTGGTGGTGGCAGCGAGGTTACGCTTGGGGGACATGAATTCAAAGAGTTCGGGCGTGCAGCGAAGGAATGGTTCGGCGAGAACCTTGCGCACGTACTTCTCGACCTTCTCGGCGTTGCTCTTGAGGAAGAAGAGATTCTTGGGGATTATAGGTGCGTTCCGGTTGGTCTCCGACAGGATGGGAAGGGTGAGTTTGTTGACCGATTGGTACTGGCGGAGCTGTTGGGGCGTGGGAGGGAAAAAAAGCGGACGGAGGAGGAGAGCGAGGGTTTGGCTGGTGGTTAGTACCCATGGAATATGAATGCTAGTCAGGGCCATTGGACAACCTAATGGCTAGTTTTCATTCGAGGCGACCGGCACGTACCTTGTAGTTGAGCCAGTGGAACTCTGACCACGTGCGAGTGAAGGAGAATCCCTGCATAGTGTCATAGACATCAATTTGGAAGGACTGGTTTGGTTGCAGGGCATTGCGCGATGACGGAGGGAGGGGCCGTCGTGTATTCAAAGAAAAAAAGTAGATCGGTGAAGGTGGGTTAAATAGGATGGGCCGGTTAGTCAGGTAAGATTCCGCTTTTAAATCGATGGAGTTGGAACTCGGTGACTAATAGGGAGACCGGGTGCTAACAGAAAAGAGAAAGAGGGAAGGATAAAGGGAGTACGTGTGTGCGAGGCGAGTCATGTCTCGCCCATCAGTGCCACCCGATCCTCCTGGCGGATGACGAAACAACCCCTTGGCAGCACCAAGTGAAGGCGTTGGCCCCAAGTGACACAGTGCGCAACCTTGTCTTGGAGAGTAACCCGAGAGCTAAAAAAACAGTAGTGACCATGTCACAGTGGACTTGGTGTACTTACCACACCGTCGGATCCGACCTTGCCGGAGTTTGAAAACTCCGTCACGGCGAGTTGAACGCAGTCCCACTCGAAAGAGAGCAAGGAGAAGGGTGAGCTCAGGGTAATGAGTTTGCGGCTCTGCAGGCCCGAGTCGGTTGTGGCCTGGCGGTCCAGATTCACTGACGAGACGATAGAGAAGGTCATGGTGAAGGAGAGAGGGGTGGTGTTGGGGTTGAGGAATGGGACTGGGGTCGGGAGATGAAGAAACAAAAAAAAGCGGAGATGTTGAAAAAGAGGGATATATACAAATAGTGGAGTCAATGGTGTGTTAAACTTTAAAGAAATGATATATACAGTGAAAAGTGAGGAAGCGGTCGCGGATAATATAGTATATTTACAAGGTGGGGGAAAATTTAGCAGGGAGCTAAGGGGGTCGGTGAAAGGGAGGTGGCGAATGCAATTCTACGATACTATAGGGTGTCGGGCAGAAGGGTGGACATGAAGAAAACCGTGCACTTTTGCGGAGTCTTGGGGATAGTGAGGTAAAGAAAGGTTGAGGAGTTGTATCGTAGGGGTAAGGTGCACTGTTATTTTCTGGTCAAATGGGAAAAGGCAGAGGGGAAGGGACGAAGGTTGAGCTGGTACCGGCCTGAGCAAGGTTACCAAACTTATGTGGGTTGAAGCGAAAATGGTACAGTTTGAAAAAGTGAGCACTAATGCCAGTGGCCAGGACGGAGGGGTGTGTTCGCCGGTGAAAGAGGCAGTGGAAATTGGATAAAGTGGAGAATGTGGCGGGTAGCCATCGTACTATATATATCACCAACCAAAGACCATCGGTGCCACGGAAGGCAGTGAAAGAGACGAGGGAGGAGGGGGAGAGCGAAGGTAGGCGAAAAGATGGGTAACAAAGGGTCGACACGATATGGCGCAGTTATAGTGGGAGAGGGAGGGCGTGTAATGACAAACGCTGGCAGTGACGAGCCATGGTCTGGGAACGGCAGGCGGAGGGGTAGAGAAAGAGGGAGGGAGAGAGAGAGAGACAGGGGAGGTGAGGATACTGGCCACACCGATGGGCCCGACGGCGTCTTTGATGGCCTTTGAGACTGACCTCTATGATCCCTCGTCCCCTCACCCCTTGTCTTTTTTCAACCGCCGACCTAAGGCTCTTTGTGCTACCCGGGTCCCTGGAAGAGAGTGGTCGGCGGAAGGACAGTGAGGATGAGACGCGAAGAAGGGATAGGGAGGAAGGAACGGGCCCCTCCGACCTCTCACATCGCCACTGCCACGGGCCCATCTCCAGCGTCGTTGCGAACGCGCATGTGTACATACTACCACACACACACAAACACATATATAGGTAAATACGGTACTGCTCTCTTCGGCCCGTCCGCTCAAAGCTGCCCAGCCAGCGGTGACGGTCATAAGCTGTGATGCAATATCGAATAATGGTGCAGAACCGGTGCAAAGTAGCAAAGCGAGTGGTGGAAAGAGACGAGCGGAGAGGAAAGAGTGAGAAATGCCGGGAATAGGACGCACCGTGCCGTTACCAATAGGTCGGTAGAAAAGTTACAAAGAGCGGTTGACCTGCTTGCTTCGTCCACTGTCCAACCACCCTGCGTTGCCGATCGTACAGTCACTCTGTATATTTTTTTAGCTGGTATGTAATGGTCCCTTCATTAGCCGCCCGCTTCTGTAAGCCCGTGCAGATGTTGTCGAGCCGATTAGCCGTGGTGACAAGGGGTATGCGTTTGGGATGGTATGGTCGGGTAGATGGAAAACACGTGTGGCGAACTGGAGGCGGGGAAGGGGGGACGTGGCTATAGGTTGTAGTGGGCATCGGAGAGAAGGAGGCTGGACGAAAAATAATATAGGTCAGGCTCATCAGAGCTCTTCGTTGGTGTCGCTCGGGAACCCGGAGACCTTGACTCGACCACCGTTTCTCCACTCCACCCACCCCCTTGACTCACTCTATTATCCCGTTACGTCGCCCGTCTACCGTTGGTCACATAAGTATTCACAGCTAGTTCGCTCATAGGGCCTGCAATCGCTCCCCTCCGCCTCGATACCCTTGGCAAGATTGGTGGAGGCTGGCCTTCTTTGTCACGGGTAGTTACCACCTCCAAATAGCGAGATTACACCATGCGGTTTGACGATTGTCCACCAATAGGTGAAAAATTAACGATCCGATTTTCTTATAATGGTGGGCTAAGTTAATCTATACTTTCCCTGTTGTTGTAGGGTCGGCCCTATCGGGTACTCTCAACAATATTTCAGACACCTTTGTTTATTTGCAGCAGGCCCGTTGGGGGTCTGTAGTCATTATGAGGTGTAGAGGTCTCTAGAACGCTAACCTTGTCGAGTGATGGCAGCGACCAGGCCAACTGGCGTAAGAAATTAGTGGGTGCCACAATGGGTGAACCCTCGATTGATTGGGGTCGGTTATACCTCCCGCCCTACCCGTTGCACTTCCCTGGTAACATAAAGACATCCAACTCACTTTCCACCGCATGTACTGAGTCTTGACCCTAATCTATAATCGGGACATCTAAGCTATACCCTCTCTTTTTAACAGGTCGACAGTTTGTGGACCGAGCTCCATGCTATGGGTCACCTACGGCGTTACTATTACTGATGGGCGGGGTTCGAAAAAAAAAAGAAAGGGAGCCTGATCAAGCTTAAAAGTAAGGATGTTCAATGGAACATAATACCCCACACGTCATTCTGCGAGTTGGTGTGGTTCAACATTGCTAGCAGTGGTCATGACTCACCACTCACGCTTGGGGCTGCTCGTTAATGAAATCCAGTAGGCAACGCTCCAAGTTTAAAGGTTTGGTACATTCAGTGGTACATTAACGACACCGCTTGAACACCACAATACGTCGGATACCAAAATTCACCAAGTTCCAGTATGGGAGAAACGCAGGCCGACAAACCGTGGCGCAATCGATAAAGATTACCGGCCGTGCAGCCCCCGAGGTGAGAATAGTGTGCACAATGAATAGCTCTTATTAGCACAAAGTTAGTGGAATAGAGTACAGCGGTTTGCCTGCAATGATCGCCCCAACAATATGTCCTTGATAAAATTCCAACTAATAGCCACACAGGAACCGCCGGTGGAACAAGGGTGATGGTGAAAATCACGTAGCCTTGGTGGACTCTTTCAGCCACGCGATCGACCTTCGTTGTTTCGAGAACACCTTGGCTTCGGTGAGCAAACAGGCCTTTTCCCGTGGCGGGAGAGGAGATGGCGAGAAATTAACCTATCTTCACCATGCGCGTTGCCCGGTTTGGCTGTTGCCTTCACACTAGTCGTGTTGGGGCATCCTATGCGGGAGCTGTCCCGAAGCGGTGGAAGGGGGGAGGTACCCCTACAGGGCTACCTATTTTCCTCCGTTGGATTGCGATATTGAATGGATTGGATTGTAGCATGCGAAATATACATTTATATGGTAGACAGCTATGCCCTTATATTGATTGGATATCTAGCCAAATCGACCGAAAAAGCTTACTTAATGGTGAGAGAGGTGTCCAAGCAGGCCATTAGTGGCCCGAGTTCTGTCCCAACTTTATAATGGTTTAGAGAGGATGGCACGCTATTTAGAATAACCGGCGCGTCCTCCTATGCCTCTCTTTTCCCTTAGTTCCCCTAATTTCCCGGTCTCTAGCCAGCTACTCACGACTCCCACCTCTGGCTCTAGCCTACCCCTTCCTAAGCCCACTTCCTCCGAAGTGAATCCTTGGGCCATTTTATTGCCCCTCCCCACCTAGGGTCAACGCCCGATAGCCCCACTAATTTTGGGGCCCTTTGTCGATCCATCTTCGTGATGAACTTAGCTAAAAATAGCCCCATTGACGAGTAGTCCGCTCCGCCTCCCACCTCATCTCCTATCGGCATCACGGACATCGCCGTTCCCTTCCCACTTAGCACTTACACCTGAGCTAGCCAGAAGTTAGACACTGTCACGGTATAACTCTGGTCACGTCGGTCGGTGGCAACCTCTTTGGGGCTTACGTATAAGGAAAACCTGTGGTCTTTGTGACTGCCATGCCCGTCAATCCTTCTATTTTATCCCCTGCCCTTGCTGTGGCGCGCAAGAAAAACCGATGAGACCCTACGGCGACCGCGCCGCTGGTGGTTTTTTTTCTATATATATATATATATATATTTATCTATATCTCGGTTCGGC
This sequence comes from Tieghemiomyces parasiticus, assembly GCA_027575765.1. NCBI lineage: Eukaryota > Fungi > Kickxellomycota > Dimargaritomycetes > Dimargaritales > Dimargaritaceae > Tieghemiomyces > Tieghemiomyces parasiticus. Next base: position 42,164 of record JANBPT010000272.1, read on the forward strand.
ATCTACGGCGTCACACATGTGCACGGCGGGCGGAAAAGTCTAATCCAGGCGACACCAACGTTCTAATTTTCTCAACCTCCCCCCTTGCAGGCACGGTACACTGGATCTCTAGCCCACATTTTATCTCCTCGAAGAATAATGGGGAGGGGAGAGAAGAGGGCCGATAGCAGTCGGTGGTTGCTGGGTGGGCGGCGTCGCGCACACCCTGGAGCCTGCTCGGCCCTTTTGGGCCTCATTGGGGACAGTCGAGGTGGTACAGCCAGGGTGGGTCGGAATTCTATTATGTGAACTAGTAAAGTTGGGGGTTATTTTTTAACCGACCGTGTAGCCTGCCCTGGCCTGTTGGCCGGCTTGGCAGTCGAGAATATCTATAGGCACAAGTCGGCCGCTTGGGCGACAGGTGAAACCAACTTTGTCGAAAATTCAACAGTAAGGACAGACCGACTATCCAACAGCCGCCTTCCTTCCCACCGTCCCACGCCCGCCACTTGCGACTGGCTGATGTGTGCGTAATTCATTCACGATGGCACGTCCCGTACCGCAAGGGACGACGTAACCGCTTTGTAAACGTCACCTGCAGGATTCGCAAAAGCAAAATATAGAAAGATCAAGTACCGGGTCAGGAGTGCAATACAGCAGCACCCTTTGTAGTGCTGCTCTATCGAGGACGCAGTGGCAACCGTTAGCCCCCCTAGACAGCCTTGCCCTAGAAATAAGCCACCGTCCTTCCCTCATAGTTGCGGTTCTACAATGATTGGCTGCGAGGCTACTCCTGGGAGCAACAGGTCTAGAGGTGGGCCGGTGAAGTAAGCGACGGGCGGCCGGATCTATGTGCTGACAACGTACGGCTTGCACACGTTGACGGGACTTGTCAGGGGGGGCAATGCCAATCAATAATTTTTATTAATAAATTCCCCACCAATCTGCCCCTGTGTTCCTCCCTATGGTTACCGTTTGGCAAACGTGGACGGGTGCAATGCTGGCGCCTGTAGATGTGTAGGTAATACCGAGTCACGGCTCCTTTGAAAGTGGGTAGCGGGGGGGATATACTGAGGCTCGGATTCAAGCGGCCAGATCAAGAAGGCATGGGCAGGGCGTTGGGAGGGTTCCTTGGGCAGACGTGATGTTGTAAGGCCATGCCAAGCTCGGAGGACCGCGAGGGTGGGTACGCACTTGTAGCTACGCTGTACAATGACCAGGCTGCCAATGGGCCTGTCTAGCGTGAAAGCTGAGAGGGGGGATGGGCCCAGAAGCCTTGTCCCGTCTGGTATGCAGTTGGCTGTAAACCTCCGCTTACCCCCGCAGCTGCCTTCCCGGCCTTTTTCCTCATGTAGAGGAATAAAGTGGGTCCAAGACGCTCCCTTGCCGTTGAACTTTCCAGACGGAATCGCAGCTGGGCCAACGAGAACAGGCGAGTGCATACGTATCCCCTCTTCTTGGTCTCTGTGACGTGCACTTGTGACGGCAATCTCGCTGACCGTGTCCCTGCCCCCCCCCCCAGCTACTTGAACTGCCGTGTGCCCCTGGATGTTTGGAGTTTATATGTCCGCCCCCCCGCCTTTCTCCTACCCTTTTGGCCCAACATGCTACTCACTTCCATGACGGTTCAACGCTGAACTGCTACTCGTGTGCCTCTATTCGCCTCTAACGCCCTTGCATTAGGCACATTTGCTCTAGGCCGTCCTCCCGCGTGTGGTCCGCTTGCACCGTTTGGCTGCATCACTTTGCACCGCTCTGGCCTTGCCGCGATTCCGTCTCTACCGCGACGCATTGCCCCCCCCCGTCCTTCCCCTCCAAACGCAGCGACCAGTCCCGCCCTCACCGCTCCTATCGAGAGGCCACCGTACCCCGCACTTGACGTGGGGACCCGTCCGCCCCTACCCTCCCTCGCCTTACCACCCTTGCTTGTACCTTGTGCTACCTACCATTGGCACCTGTGCCTGGACTGGCGTGGCTGTCTTAACCCTCTTGCTACCCTTCGTACGCGTCCGACCGACACGTCGCAAGCCACCGACTTCCTCCTGCCCTGTTACGCCCCCTTGGCGGGCCAGTAGTTCTTTACTTAAGCCCCACCCGCCCCGGAGTGCCGCGGTATCTCCCCCCCCCCCAACTCTCGCGTTCACCCCTCCCTCGCCACCGCATGTAGCCTGTCGCTCCACAGCCACATGCCCCGCCTCTGTACTGTCCTTATCCCCATTGCCCACCTACCTGCCACCGTCTAGGGGTTAGCTAGCCTCCTCTGCCTCTTCGTCGCCCAGACCGCTGTCCCAGTCTGCTTCCTATGGCCTTCCTGCTCCGCTTAATACAGGGCCGTCGGCCATTATCTGATTTCCAGCGTGCACCCGCCAACGAACCCATACCGACAGACCACCACCACCACCATTCTGTCATTGCTGACGGACCCCCACGGTACCATTCGCCAAATGCGTCCACCACGGCGTTACCCCCAGGGTCCAACACCGCCACTCCATATGGTGGTACCCTGCGAACCCTTGTCACGACGGTCGACAGCTCCGGTCGGCCGGGGTCTCCTTCGCCGTCAGCGGAGCCACAGTCGCGTGAACTACCGCACTCTGACCCACAACCCAACGCTGATTTGGAAGTGGGCCTGTCCCCGGCCGAGGCCGCCGCCCTGGCGGAGTTTGAATACCTCCACCGTAAACGTCGGCGAGCCATCATTGCGCGCCGCGTCGCCCTCATAATCATTGCAACCTGTATCTATGCCATCGTGCTGGGTTATACTCTCGGGTCTGATGAACCGCGCTTCTCGTACCTCTGGGGGTTTGGCATCCTCCTCGTTGTTTTCTACCAACTGGTCCTCCTGGTAAGTTTGGCTTCGCTATCGCCTGCGTTGTCCAAAAGTCTGCACCTGAAGGGTTTATGGCCGACCTACCTTTTTTTTCCCTGCACGTCTCACGGCGAGAATGCTCGCCATCCCCCCTTCCTGCGAGTCTGGTCTCGTGGTTACATCCCCTGACATGCTGTGATGTTTTATCCGCAGGGATGGTTCCGGGGCTTTGTGATCTAATCCGAGGTTGATTACTAATAGTCTCTTTTTACCTTACTATGAACCCGTCCATGCATCTCTCCCCTTCTTTTAGAGTCTCCGCCGTGAACTGCGTCTACTTAAAATCGAGCACATCACGTTTGTGGAGACCCTCGAGAACCCGAACCGATCGATAGTGGTTAACGCGGACCGCTACCACGCGATCAACCACCAGCTAGACCAAGAAACCCCCCAATTGCTCGTTCCGCCACCACCCTGTTACGCTGAAGCCCAGATGCAGCCCCCGGCCTACACGCCCAAGCCAGTCACGCAATCCTCACCGCCGCCATCCTCACCGGGTACCTCGATAACGGACATTCCAGCCCACCGCGCTCGCCTATCCTTATCGCCCGCCGTCACACCATTCGCGTCGCTACGGCGGACGTCGTTGAACGCCCCTCCCCCTCCTGTTCACTTCGCCCACCATCACCTCGAGGACGTTCCGTTACGGCCGTTGCGCAATAGTGCGCCCCCGGGGGGTCGCAGAGATTCGGTGGCTTCATCACACTCCACAACGGCGGCAACGACACCTATTATGATATCTGCAGATCATCCAATCTTTCCGTCAGTTTGAATGCTTCGCCTACTTTGTGCCCTGTAAGGACTGCCCATAACGATCAACATTCCCACTACAACGCAATTTCCTATATTCCCGGTTCATGCCCAATAGCACCCTTGCTCTCTATTGTTACCTCACCTCCTCTTGTGTTTCTAATGTAAACTATAACCATTTGGGCAGTGATAGTGTCACATTCGACCCTGAGCCCATCCTCGGAAGGCTCCTAGTCGTCAGAGAGCGCGGCTTTGACCGTAACATAGGTACAGATTGGGTCTATCTGTATCTACAAATCCATGAATGACTAATACGGTTCTACGGGTTGCGGCGGAATTATGTACAGATATATGAGTAGAGAATGGGCACATAAACCCCGACTTTGTACGTCAATCCTTGTGATACCTTACATCGCATATTGACTGACGTCCCCCATTCCAAACGGAACGGCCAACTCATTTCATCCTCTCCGGCACACCCCAACTCATACGCTCTAGGTATGGCGTGCAGGCCTTCGTTGGTCTTTGTATCCCGAAGACAAGCGATATCTATGCCGAGCTACCGAGCTCGTCCCCCCTACCACCATATACTCCGTCTTGAGCAGGTACCTGGATGGTTATAGAGTAATCAATTGCCAGATAAACTAATACCCTCATGACGCCCGCCACCACGGTATAGGTTGAGGCCAAGTATACTGATAGACTTAGAAAAGTAGGTGGTCAACTGTCGGATTCTACTATCATCCTGGACGTATGCTAGACTAACATTTACGGCTTACCTGCCAGTCCAAAATACCAAGACGAGTGCTTAGGTGGTAGTTCGGTCCACGTTCTGAAACAGAAGTGGTTAGGGAATCGTATATTTTTAAGCTCCGACATAACAACAGCAGCGCTAACTTAAACTCGGATACAGAGGCACCCCATCGAGCAATTTCAAACGGTGGCTATTATCAGGATAGATGTCGGCTGTAGTAAGTTTTTACATGAAGTCATGGTGTGACTTGAACTTCACATTGATAAAATGTGGCCGCCTAGAACGACCTTTACCATATGCACAAAGCGACAGCCACATACCTGGACTGCCTCTCATGCACCTAGATAGATCAATAGCTAATTGCCCCACCTACCTTCTATAACCCATCGCAGACACCTGGGCCAGTCTTTTGGAATGACTCTTGCTACACTTCCTTACGATTCCATTATCCGCTACACTGCGACCTACTGACAAGGCCAAGTCACAGGCCGGTGCCTTATTTAAGGCGCCAAGTTAAGCTCCAATAAAGATTAACTAACGCCCTTTTATCTCATACTAGTTTTCGGCTAACGTCTAGAGCTACCACACAAAGCTTAACACGTGACTGATGAAATAACATTTACAGCGGATATATTTAAGATGAAAGAGTCGAGTGGGTTCAAACAAAACGACATTTAGGGCGCCAAGCCCACCGATAATTTTCATCTACTGCCGCTGTGAAATAGGAAATAAACCAACCCCACTGAAAGCTCTGACCTTAGGCTACGTAAGCGGCAATCCGATAATCTAACAGGTGGAGGGCGTAGCAGAAACAGCTCTGGTACCTCCTAGGCAAGGGGAGAGGTGAGGCATCAACTGCTTCGATCTGCTACCGCTCACAGACCACTCCCCGTCCGCCACATTGTAGTAGCTGGCACCGACTTACAGAAGGCCGGCCTTCATCGGAACATCGACGCGCCAGGTGAATTACAGATCGTTGTAGAGTCTGGCCGTCCCTGCACAGTACTAGCGGCGAAACCAATCAACCGCAATGGCGTAGTTGCCACTGCAGGCGATATGGCCCCGACTAGCCCCCCGAGGGGTGCCACCCGGAGGGCCCAACATACACCCAGTGGCGAATTCAGATGGCCTCTGGGCAACTGGTCCCCTGGCTGCCATATTTCACAAGCCGTGCATCACCTACACCCGGCCCATTTCGGTGTTGCATTGGTGCCTCCATATTAGTCGTGTAATTCCGTTTATTCTACCGGCGGCTCCACATCTAGTACCGAGCAAATACACTCTGTCCAACCTCGCCGACCCTGGGAGGACGTGCAGTTTTCTGAGTACATCCACCGCCCTGTCACCTATCGCGACGGTTTGGTACCAGGGCCGCATCCAGTCCGAATCACGCTGCGGGCATAGGCTCGGATAGCACAGGTGACAATACGAGACACTCAACGGACAACGGCTGTGCCGAGGAACCAGGCTTGAATAACCGCCATTGCACCGATTCTGGCAAAATCGCTAGGGTTCCCGGCTGCAATATCACCGATTATCCGCCCTTGACTGGCTCTTTCCAACCAATGGGAGACCATTTGTGCACGGGCCAGCCGGCTTACGACGGCTGTCGTCCCCTTCCAATAAAGCCACCGGGTCGTTGCCTGTACATTGGACTGCCATGCAGCCACTATCTAACGGGGTACATTGCAGTGGCGCTGGGGAAGGCTTAACGCTAGGGTACAATCGACCTAGCCGCCCCGACCGTGAAAGGGCGGTGAATGCTGCTAAGGCGGCTGCTGTATAGGCATTACTTAGCGCTCCGCACTTTAGCCATGCCCTGGACTGGGTTGCTGTCCACCTGGTCCATGAGACGCGTACCAAGAACCGTCCAGGTCTAGCTTACGCTATAGAGGATACCCCTACGCTGGTTACAATGGCTGGACCACGCGTCGGAACCGAGCTATGGACTATCGGTGGCCGTTGGATAAAGAACTCGCAACGTTCCTTGACGACTGACTTCGTTGTAATTGGGGCCGATTTCGGGTCCGGGGGCCCTTGTGAGGTTCTACTGTCAAGCTCGTCCCTTACTGCTACCCGCTAGCCTACCTGGCGCTAAGGGCTCTACGTGGCGCGCTGGTCTCGACTGGCCCTGCAGCTGCTCCCCTTTGCCGTCGGTGTTCCACTGGGGTGTCTACTCCAAGAGCAACCAGGGGGACAATCCTGCGATCGTGGAACTCCATTACAGAAGTTGCTTACAGGCGGTAGCCAAGCACTGGTCGCCTTGTCCGACTGGGGGAGGGCTGTGTCTGTGTGTGCGGGGATGCTGGAGCTTCGATCGGTTAATGTCGCTTGCACAGATGGCCCTCCTCGCGCACCTAGGAGCGATAGGGACAGATATAGTCCCAGTATTTACAGATTGAACGGTAAATCTTGATCAACAGGCCACTGGGTACTAGTG